>JAJEKV010000017.1:13699912-13838588 GCA_021234155.1 Isoetes taiwanensis | reverse complement strand
TCTTTTTTTTATGAACCCGAACCATTTTGATGGCCGATATGAAATTCAGTAAAGACTCCCAGCCGTTAATCCCGTGAATCTGGCGAAAAGCGAAGCATCCAGTGATACGCATCTTCCGAGCAGATACCGCCGCATAGCCGTTTGACATAGATAAAGCCTACTCCATGTTTCGCGTAGGTCAGCCGGTCAATGTGGCTGCCAAAGTGAAAGTAACTTTCATTACACCTAATATTACCGGTTTAATAAATTCAATTTTATGATACGCAGCGTTCCTTCGATAGAGCCCAGTTCCATCATCCTCGTGAAAGTCGTCCTGTCCTTAATCGCGTCGCGCCGCGCCTATCAAAGATTGTTACCTCTTTTTGCCTTTCTTTAGCAGTGGAAGCGTTAAGCGAAAAGAGATTTATTCCTTTTCCTGATGTTTTTCTCTAAAGCTCAATCAAACAATATAAAGGAGGAAAGACGCCAAAGACCTTCGCATGGAAATATAACGTTCTTTGATTGATGAAACGCAATACCCAGTTAACCGCCCAAAGAGACGCGACACCATCTCCAAGGATATGCTTCCAATTTGATGATCTGCTCTAGGTACTTTTTCGGCTGCACTAATTTTAATACCTCCGTCTAACAAAGCCAGTCGCTCCGCGAAAGGAGGCTAACCCAAAACCAAAACAAGGTGGTTCTTTTGCGCCGTATTGCAGCGTTCCGCCAGTAAGCGTATTCTGGCAGCAGGTAGTTCGTAAAAATGAGGGCCTTTAAAAAGCGAACTTGTTCTCCTCCTGTGCATTCAAACAGTAAAGTCCTTCTGTAATTACCAGTTTCAGCGAGAAACGGCAGTTCCTCATTTCACACTATAAGTCCAATTTCTAACCTCACAGTTGTTGGCAATTTCCAAGAATGGTGCGCCACGGTTGATTGAATAAAATATGCCAAGAACTTTGATGTCTTCCACGCTATCTCATGATGGTTCTCACAAAACCTCCATGATTTAGCCTACATTAGTGTTAGCGCAATTGGTGTTAAAAATTGCTTCAAGAAGACCATATTATTTCTTTTGCCGCCAAAGATGTGGTCTCAATCAATCCAGCATAATTTAAGCTCGAAGTTCCATTAATGTTTTCCCAAGGCGATAAGCGATCATCTTTTGCAAAACAACCATACCGGAAGTCTGCTTATAAAACTTTATCCTCTGCCATGAAAGTGCCAGCCCAGTTTTCAAGTTATGTGTGATGGGCTTTCAGAAAATCTCGCTTACAATATCGGCTAAGGTAGTGAACTTAGCTGAAAATCCTAGTTCTTATTTGCTTCCCAGCGCTTTGCTTGAACATGAGGATCAAGAAGGATTAAATGATATTGATTGTGTTACTAACTTGGTTGCTTTTCATGCAAAAGACTTGACTGCAATTTGATATCGTGAATTATTTTACAGTCAAATGAGTTGCCAAAAGATTTGAGTAGCAAAACAGAAAGAAGATTCAAAGAGAAATGCAAAATTCACATTGATTGAGAAGTATTATAAAAAGTTGACAAGGAAATGAGGTTATTTGAGATGTGTGTGGATCCCGGAAGAAGCTAAGATGATCGTTGAGGCTTGTCATGAAGGTATTTAAACATCCGTCCTGATGCTTTGGCCCATCCTTTAAAGATTGCTATAATGTTATAGCAAGGTCATAAATGCTAAATCTTGCGCTATATAATATCGCGAACCTGCCCTCTCAACGCTTACATAACTTCCAAGGCCATTTCAAACATGGGGAATTGATTTCATAGGTCCAATAGATCCCTCCTCTTCTCAAATACCAAAGACCAATTTATACTTCCCTGTGGCTACCGACATTTTACCAAATGGGCTAAAGCACCATCTTAAAGAAGCAAATGCCTACTATCTCAAGATTTCTTCCATGAGAACATGATAGAGGAAGTCAATTCATGAGTCGAATCCATTGCCTTGTTGCTAGCCACCTAAAAGTCAAACACACCAAAAGGTCAAAGATACTACCTCAAGATAATGGTCGCAAATTGGAGTCAACCTACAAGGTTTTGAAGTCAATTCAAGAAAACCATCAAAGATTTGCAAAAAGAGATTGGCATTTGAAGCTTCCAAGGATGCCTTATGGGCATATAGGACCAATTATTAAAGCTTCTACCAACACTTTCAAAATTGCTTATATAAAGGAACCATAGTGCCAATTGAGCCTTTCTGGCTTCCAACATCGCTCTAGGATTAGCACATCAAAATTTAGAAATGGATGATGCATTAAAAGAAAGATGTAAAAGGCTGATGCATTTGGAAGAACACAGATATGAAGCCGTAGCCATTTATAAAAGGCCAAAGATATAGCAAAGATTTAAAGCCGCCACAAGTGCTCCATTCCAAATCAGGTGAACTGGTTTTAAATGGAACAAGGCAAAGGGAAGACATAGCAAAGAAAGTTTGAGAATCTCGCGAAGGGCTTTGAAGTAATTAGTAAGGCAGTAAAAGATTCCTATTGGCTAAGAGATGTACTTTAGCGCGAGAATTGTTAAATCCTATCAACATCTTACACTTGAAGAGGTACTGCAACAACATGTTGCCTTAAGTTCGTTTAAAAGATCGCTTAGAATTTGCGGTGTATGATTTCCTCAAAACTAAAAAGAAGAAAAGAAAAAGACAAAACAATGCATATCGGTAAAATAGTAAAGTTTTCCAATTCAAGTAAGCCGCGTTTAGATATGCAGTAGCTCTGAGTATTAGAGGTTTCCATCGTGAGATTAAGAACAGGGAGATTTATGTGTCAACTCGCTCAAAGCTCAAATCAAATATTTTTTACTTTAAGTTCTAAATTCCATGTGTGCATCCGAATTTGGTACCATACTTCCTCATATTCACATACTTCTCCATATATATCTTCTGCCCAGGCTGCCACTATCCCACCACAACAGCTGTTCTCATTATGCTAATAAATGTTGTCACACGGTGTGCACTCTAAGGCTTTCACCTGCCGTTAATTTGTACAAGAGTTGCCCCCGATTCACATGAGACACTTTAGATCAATATTTTCCCACTAAATCTACTAGGCTACCGCCACATTTCCATCCAACAGCCTCATTTTTCTATTAAAGAAGTCATACTTAATATGTGTTCACTTGCTATTCACATTCATAAATTATTCATATCATCCCTAACATCCATCACCCCTCTTCTTTTAATCCATTAAGGGGTCCACTAAGTTTCGCCAAAAACACTTCCATATTGGCAAATGCAAATTTGAATTCTACTTTGATCAGCAGGTTGGGGACCAGCCTGTCTTTTTGTTTAAGTATGATGTCAAGCATGTTTAAGCAAAGATAGAAGAGCAAGACACATTGTGATTTACTCATGCTTACACATTGATTTGAGCACAGATATACAAGCATAATTCATTTGAAGAGAATACACCTTTGCACATTATGAAGTGGAACTTGAAGACCAAGGTGAGGACATTCATGAAAGATCACACAAGCAAGCTAAGGAAGGCGATTCAAGCAAGACAACTTTGAAGATTGGAAGACCCCTTGAAGTGTACTTGGTATGTGATATTTCCATTGAGTTCTTGGCATAACTATCTCCTATGATTCTTTTCTCAAGCCTTCCATGTCCTTTTCCATGAAAACATACCCATATGACCTCAAATTCCATGCCTAGCTTTCATTTCCTAAAGCAAATTGGCTTAGGAGATTTTTTCTAGTCAAAACTTCTCTTTCATATGTTATTCATACCTCACACACCCACCACACCATCACTATCTTGTAGAGGCAAAAAATTTAACTTGATTTGACCACATCCATGGTCTAGGGTCAAATTCTCTCACTAGAAAACAAAATGGTGAGAGAAAGTGCAAAATTCCTAAAAGAAACAACAAAAGTCAAAGATTTGCCTAAAGAATGCAATTTATATGCATTAGCATTAAATTGACCCATGTCATCACTTAAAAATGGCCAAGTCATCATACACATCATCATCATTGCCATGTCACATTACACACGTCACACCATTGAAAATTCCATTCTTTTCAAGATTCCTCAAAATAAGTTATTTAAGATCATAAAAGTGACATGCTGTCTTGCCACATCATCACCAACACTTCCACATCATCACCCATGTGTCACATTCATCACCTCCACATCATCACATGTTTTGACTAGAAAAAATATACCTTGCCAACTTGTTGGACACCTCATCATCCCTCTTTGCCATGTCAGCATCATCTTGCCAACTCACCTTGCCCACTTGCCACCTCACCATTTCCATACTCCTTTTTTGAGCCAAAAATAAAAAATCTAGTTTTGCAAAAAAGAACCAAGAATTAACTACAGATCCGCCTTCCGACCTGCTGGGCGAATAGGCCTGAATGTAGGATTTGAAAAGGGGAAACACCGCCGATTTTCTCGAGGCTAAAGCATTCCAGCCCAGTTTCTTTGAGGAAAGAGACCCATGCAGATGGTCAAGCTGAATTTGTGCTTCCACACGCCGACATGCACGACTTCGAGCATTCATCAGGAATTATCCGGACCGAATAATTTGATTTGATCATGCGCCCAAGACATAGAGCTTCGATTATCTTTTGTTTCATTGCATGATTCTAAGTGAATGAAAACCTCAATCTTGGGAAAAAGCCATGCCTGCAGGAATGACGTTTCTTTCGACATTGTGGGTTTTGCATCATGAAAAAATCTCGACAGCTTGGATCTTGCATTTAGGCACGAAATATTGCAAAATAGTTGCATATAAGCATACACAAATTGGTGGAGGATGATTAAAATGCTTCTGCATATCCCTTTGGCAAAGATCTCTCGCCAGATACAATTAAGGCCAAGATTCTCGGCCATGCTAATCCTTAATTGCATTTTCATAGGGTAACTTGTAATCCTTTTCATCTACAAAGCATGATAGTATTGATTTAGTCCAAAGGAAAAAAAAAAGAACTTCAAGCATCACTAGCCCAAGTTTAGCCTGCTTGTCTATATTCAGAATCAGTTCGTCGCATCTAAACTTAAACCTCCCGTGATAACTGCGATATTTCTTTTGCAAAAGAGTACTTCGCCATATTGGTGTGCGCGGCAGCAGAAAGAAAGATCCAAGCATCAAATCGTTGTCTTCTTCGGAGTTACAAAACCAATCTGCGTGATATACGTAATCAGCCTGACCACCCTCGGTCAGTGAATTACATTTTTGAGTGATTTGCACCGACGTAAAAGCACCGTCCGTCATCACTTCTTCATCCGGCCATTCCCGTGATTTCGGTGTTCTCCTCCTCTCCTTTCAAATTGTCCGGCAAAAGAAGAAAACCCCAAGAGCGCTTCTTCTGTGTATAATTTGGCATCTTTTCTTTCAAGGCGACTTTTTCTTCTTGGGGAAAGTGGATTGAGGGATTGTTTTCACTTCCGAGCTTTCTACTTGTGATTAATACTGCAGTGATTTGCCTGCCCAGTTCCGGTATGCCCTCAAACCACCGAGGTTAAATGCTCTGCCGTGAACGAATACCTAAAGGAACTTAACTGCTTTAAAAATAAATTAAGTCAAATTGTACCTCCCGAAAAGAAAATGATCGGATCGCCGTAAAGAATTCATGCAAGCCCGTGCTCGTGGCTTTTCAAAATAGCATGCCGTTACGCTGTCCTTCCTTTCGGTGCCAACAATCACTTTTTGAGGCCCTTCTATTGAATAACTTTGTCGAGCATGGCGCCAAGATCCCAGCACGAATAGGTCTACAAAAAGAATAGTTCATACTTTCGTTATGAATTACGGGACTACTAAACTTCATGAAATTAATAAGAAATCCATAATTATGCATCACGTCTCTGCTTTCATCGCCAAGGAATAAAGCCAATTTAAAGAGCGTTTCTGGGTAAAATACCAAAAAGGTGCGTTAGCAAGATATTCCAGATATGCAAAATTTTAATTAAATTGCCAAAACGGGGAATTTCGCGAACATTTTGACTCTATCAGAAGTGCGCGTTTTAAGGTTCATCTAATTGAACAATATGTTATTAACTTTAGATCTCCTATCCGCCTTTTCAAAAAATCTTAACACTCAATGATTTGGCCAATACTTCCAATTCAACAACAAAACATGGAGACTTTAAAGCTAAATAGGATACCACACATGCTCGCCAACTTCAAAGTACGCCAACATTGGCTTTCACTTCAACTTATACACTATTCTAAAAGTTCGCGTTTATTCAAATCGGTTTCAGAGCTGCTGAACAAAACCCATGAGGATCTAAACTAAACGGGATTTCGGCACCTCCAAAGCCCTTTCAGAAGTCCATTGCGCATACCGGTGGACTCTTCACAGCATCAAGGTCAGCTGATGAATATGTTATATATACACAATATGCCGCACCTTTCTTCCTCGTAAGCAAGACTTCCCCTCGCTAATGCCGAATCAAATATACTGCGAACCGCATTGAAATGAGCAAGAAACACAAAAGACAAACGTATCCACCAGAGGAGGCACTATTTGCAATCCACAATTTTTAAGCTCCCAAAGCGTCACAATTTTGGGAGCTTGATGTATGCTTGCATACAAAAAAATCTTCATAGTCATTGAACAGATTGCAAAATGTATAAAGCAATGATGTATAACTAAATCATTGCAGATACAAATGTAGAACATATAAGAAGGCCTGACAATAGGAGGTCATCAAACTTAAATATATGAGAACTATATCAGCAAATCTCGTCTCTTCATTAGACACTTCCCTTATCTCGCTTTTGGTACATTGTTTCATGTACAATGTTGCTTGAGGCGATCCTTTTCAATTTTGCCCTTGAATCATTATGGTCTACAAAAATGTCAAATTCTAAAGTTGTTGCTTAAAATAAGTTTGAAAAGTTGGAAATACTATTTTAAATGTCTATCTCTCTAAGTCTGGAATGAAGGACAATGGATACGATGCCTACTATAGTTAGCATATGGGGAGATTAGTATTAGATCTAATGGAAGCACATTAGGTCAACATGCGTAGCCACTGAAGCCAAATATAGAATCACCTTTAACCACTATGTCAAAATGTTCAGGACTTGCAAATGAAGCTACAATTACGTATTCTAAACCCACTCCCATGGTCCTTCAAGTCTCAGCATCAAGCTTTTTCAACATCCACCCAAATGTTCATGGTGTTGGATTGGCACACTCCAATAATTGGAGCAGAAGATGCATGCTTAGGTAGTATGATTAAACAAACCATGGTACAAATCCTCATGTGCCCATTTCATTTATCAATGATGAAACTTTAAGAGATGTTTCTTCTACATATGCATTCCAAGCTTACTATGCAACACTTACCACATTGAATATCAAATTGATTGCCTTTATATACAAAAACATGTAGAAGCCCGCGGAATCCTCCTCCAGCTTCAGTACATGCCTTCCTCCTTTTTCTTCAATAAATGCATTTCTACATTCAACAGAATCTATACTCTGAAAGAATGCACCTTCGGATCGAATTAGCAAAACCTTGTTTCCTCTCGATGGCGACATTGCTTTAGTTTTACACTAAAAGCTCTTTAACATTGTACTAGTAAAATAGTACTTTTCGTTAAATGGCTGAAAATTCTTCCCCGTGATACATGTTTCAATCAATCGTGATTCTCAAGATAGAAATCACTCATCGCATTTTCGATAGGTTCACACAATCAATGATTGATTTTCGAGGAAAACACACAATCCGCATGTTCTACCAAAGTCACGTTTAACGCGTTAGTCATCGGATAAATAAAGAGTATTAGCATTTAAACTACCTCCAAATTTTTATGTGTACCACTTGACATTGTATCTTAAGTTCGATACCCTCACGATGAATACATATAGCTCACGTACCGGTAAAGAAAAATTGGGGCATGATCAAGTAGATGCAAGAAACAAAGATTTAGCAATGTCTCAGGCGTACTAAAGCTTACAAGATGCATCGTGCAAGGAAAAACCTCGGGGCCATTTTGAAAATGGATGATGGCAGAGAGCAAAAGATAGCTCAATAACAAAAGTTTTGGACTAAAATGCTAGCGCAATAAGATTATAACATAGAACTGTATTGTTCCATGACCAAGCATACACTTCTCGAGAATGCTATCGAATTAATCATAAAGCACCAAATTGAACATTTATGGAATGTACAAACTCTAAATCAGAAATAAAACATAGTACTCAATTCAATCTTTTCTAAAACCCGTAGTAGCATGCTCGTCGCGAAAATGGATGTAGTGAGAGCTAAGAGTCTCCATTACCTTTATCGCTGGTAATCTCCAAGAGCCGCGACGGGCAATTGGAATAGTAAAGCAATTCCTGCGAAATTTTAATCTTCATTAAAGAGTAAACTTAAAAATGCCAGTACCAAAGACTCCCGGATGCAAATTTTCAATGGCATATATCGTAAAACGATTATATAACGCCCCTTCATCAGGACTCGAAGAGGATGGAACTCCGCGATAAACATGATATACTTTAAAAAATATATATATTAAGCATACCGCCGATATGCTTGCTGGCACATGGCATAATTTCCGTGTCTTGAAGTCACTAATTCCTCTCATAGCTTGGTCTCTAGCAAAATCATATCTTCATTTTTGCTTGGTATTCACCCAATGCACGCTTAGGAACCTCCAAAGATAAATGCATCTCACGATGTTCAAATTTTTGCTCTTGAAGACTACTGTCGTAGCCCTTGTATTCTCGGCCATATCGAGTATGCCACTATATTTCGGAAAGCACGCCTTTTCAATGTCTCGGTGCTAATCTACATTGTATATGAGTTTTGCAAGAATGCAGCCAGAACCTTACACTTAACCTCTCTGGGAAACACCACCATCAAAAACCATAAGCAAATTTCATAGGAGTTCCAACCTTCTTGTGGCGTAATTGGATCTTCTGTAATTTCAAATTAAACTCTCCTTACTGCAGGATTCGACAACGTATCATCTTCTTCAAATGAAATTCAAAAAGCCTCAAACTCTCCTACTCCACAGAGAGTTTCACCATCGTGTTATATATCCTCCTTTGACCATATAGGTCCTGCATCACCAAGGGCCCATGACCTATTGGTCTCCTTCGTGGGATCTAAAAATCTTATTCTACTTCCATATTATATTCTCAAAAGTAGATCATAAATAGTCCGAATTTCATCTATTCCTTCAAAATACAGCAAAATAACTATTCCTACATCAATCGCATACATTGCTAATTATTTCTATGGGCTAATTTTGGTATTTGAGAAGGATTTTTAAGACCATGGGAGCCTTTTTGTCTATTTCAAGGCTACACAATTCATGATGTAGATACGTACAAACGCCACGAGGACCCAATTTTTAAAACAAAGATCCTGTCCAAACCTTCATACGGTGCCGTCTCGGTCATAATCTTCCTCCGCAACATAAAAATCTCCTAACAGACGTACATGGAGAGCAAATTCATCCTCCTGGGTCAAACTAAAACCTTTTTTATAGGATTGAGCTATTCTTGTATCGTAGGTTAGCAAAAGTCAACACCACTTTTATAGTTCTTGGCAACACTCGTAACCTTTATCCTTTTCATGTTTCCAGGCTAAGGAGGAGGAGGTACAACTATGGTTTGATCGATTTCTTTTCAGGCTCTCACAACAACGAGTTAGCTGCCTTATTAACTTGTGCCCTGTTTCTTGTCTTCCATTGTTCATACCTCTCATGTACAAAACAAGAGTTTCCTCTTGTTCTTCAATTTCCGCAGATAAACTGACGTAAGCACTTTGCCTAATAGTTTCTGATTTTTCTTGTCTAGCAATATTCTCTCATTAACGATCTATCTTCATAGTGACGGCCTGCAAAATGCACAAACAGGCATTCCTTACCAAAATGTCTCTTTTACCATTTTGTACCTAGTACCCGCAACAATCGATGAGGGAGTTTTAAACCGTGAGCACAAGGGGGATATATCTTCGTCCGAACTTTCATTTCTTTGGTTGTTCGTCACCCCACTAGGAGCCTCGCATTAGTTATCCTTACCAGCACCAGCCATAGACCTTCCTCAATCCTCCATTTTTTACTTCTTTTTCTTTTTTAAACAAAGATAGATTAAGCATTGTGTCCCAAATTCCATGTAATTCATTCATAACTGAAAGATAAAGGATCACTGGTAAGAGTGCAATCATCGTGAAGATAGGGAAATTATATTTGCTAGCTTTTGTATTCTTTATGTATTGTGTCAAATCCTTCTTAAGCTTCCGAATCTTGGAGACTTCCTGTACTCTGGTCTAATCACAAAACCTCTCCATAAATGATACATGCTACAAGATGGGGTGTGTAGTTGGGAACCCAAATTGATTCTAACACTTAACAAGCATAAAGATTGAATCTTTCTATATATTGATGCACACTCTCACCATGTTTGCAAGTTTGCAATTCAAAACTAAATCTTGAGGATCTAAAGTGCTCTTTTACCAAATCTTTGGCAAGGAATTTCTTAACTAATTCATCCCATGAGTTAGCTCCTGACTTATATAACGATTCCAACCAAGCTCCGACCTCATCATTTTGAAACACTTTTATATCGCTAAAACTTACAACTTTTCTTGTGTCCATATTCCCTGAGTAGTACCTCAAAAGCTTTAAAATCGCTTAGCATTCATGCTCGATCAAAGGGGAAATCGTGAATTGGCATGTTCGTGCCCCAAAGTAATGGCAAGGCATGCCTATATTTGCTTGTATACTCACTCCTCGTTTAAAGGCCATGATTCTCCTCCTGGCTTCAAAGATGCTCGATGTTTCACATTGCCCTCATGGGAGCCATGAGTTCAAATTCCAGAAATAGATCTCTCAGAATCTCCAAAATGTTATGAAGGTGTTCCCGGAAAACCTTCAATCTCGGTTTAGAACCTCCGTGTTGCTGGTTAAACGTCCATTCTTGCGGTGAAACCCCAAGTAGAAAGCTCAAATTATAATCCCTAATCACTTTCCCAAAGAGAAAAGAGTCTCACTTTGCAAGAAAAGATATCAAATGCAAATAAACGAGGTTCTCGCTTTATGATTTTCGTGTCATCCACACAAGATCCCCGAAAGTAATGTTAGAGCCAAAAAGCTTTCCACGATTTTGACCAAAGCAACCACTCAAAAATGTAGTCCCACTGTGCCTGTTCTAGTCAATATCCCTCGGGCAGAAGCGGATTTTGCAAATTCCAAAAGCGCCTCTTTTGCTGGATTTGATGTTCATCCGTCCCACCGTCAGTTCCATATCACGCCATGAACGAAGTACAAACTTGGCTAATTGATGCTTCAGAGTTCCTTTTTTCACTTAAACGCAGCGCACATCTTTATCAGCGTGGGATGCAAGCATTTTAATCTCATCATCACCTATTTTGTGTATGCTTATATGCTCAAAGAAGGGAAATTGGTCCCAAATGGAATTTAAGGCAAGGGAGGATAATGCAATCAAAATTGAGAACCCGTGGGCGTGGAGGGACCATTTGAAGTAATTGGAGTGGCGTGCAAGTAGTTGAAGATAGGCGTCTCTTAAACCCCATCAACATATTACATCTAAAGGTAATCGGCAAAGAATATACAAAGCCGCTCCTATTTTTATTTGAATAAGTTGAATTTGTTTTAGGTGGTAGGTAAAAGCGCAATGTAGGATTAGAATTTAACTTCCTAAAAACATAAAATCATGAAAAGTATGCAAAACAACAAAAAAAGAATAAAAGAGAGAGGAAGGTTTGCTTGAGTACTTATAATAGAATAGCCTATGTTTAAAGTTCTAGGTTCTTCATGACGAAAATGTTTATTTTGTTATCGACCGTGATGAAAATTAAGAAAGTGTGACAGCAAGTACAAGCAAACTTCAGTTTGAGTTTGTGAAGCTAAAGTTTATCGCTTCCATGAGCATCCTCGACATACTCTTTCGGCCATGCTTCAAATCCATTTACATACCATTTTTCCATTCCATCCCTATACCAAGAAAGTCCATCATATCCCTACCATAAATGCTACTCGATGGCAATCTATATCATGTCATACAGTGTGAGCATCCTCTACACCTTCAACAAGCATTATGATTCGCTCAAGAGCTGTCCGGCAATCCATATGGAACCCTCCTACTACATTCCTACCTACATCCATCAAGGTTTCTTACATTTCCATATGGCAACTTAATTTTACTAACCATGTATCCCAGCCCCCACATGTGTTCACTATATTTGCATCTACATTATCATCCGATTCACACATAGCCTACCTTCCATGCCAGTCCACCGTCCATTCATCATGAAGCACCCACATTGCCAACCATCCCTCCCAAAATTGGCAATCATTGGCAATGGAACCAAAATCCATTTGTTGAGCTTGGCGAGGCTAAAGACCAGGTACCTTTTCTCGCTTGGCATGATGCTTCCTGCATGCAAACGTGCTTTAGAAAGCATTGCACACAATGATGTTTGGCTTCACAGCATTGACTTGTATTTCAGAATATAAGAACTACAGATTTTGGAAGACTCTCTATCCCTCAAGACTTCCGCAGACACTTGCATGAAGAGCCAAGGACAGACATTCATTGAAGATCACGCCACGCAAGGCAAGGAAGCAGGATTCAAGCAAAGAAGCAGGAATTTGAAGATTGGAAGACCCCTCAAGTTGACTCTGCATGGCTAGTTTTGAAGTTCCCATGAGCAATATTTCATGGTTCACTTCTAGTGTTCATCACCTCATTCCTATTCAAAAACACCCTACTTGGCTCTCTTACTCCCAGTTCTCATCTCCATATCCATTAGCAAAAATTTGGCAAATAGCCTCCTCTTCTAGTCAAGACATGTCAATCTTGCACCATTCTGCCAGCTATCACACACTACGTATCTGTCGTTCACTCCTAAAAAAAGCAAAACATTCTAAGCCTGTGCCTCCTATGTTCCAAGATCATATTCTCTAAAAGTCAAATCGTGGAAAGAGAAAGTGCACAAATTCAAGAAGAGCTTGCAAAATTAAAAAGCAAGTAACCAAGTTGTAGCACAAAAAGCTGTGTAGCTGTGCACTAAGGCTAAATTGGCCATGTCACCATCCATAATTGCCAAATCACAATCCACATCACCACCAAGCTTGCTATGTCATCACGCATAAGTCACCCTCATGAAAAAACGATTCTTTCAAAATTTGACCTAAGTAAAGCCATTTTGACACTTAGGGGACATGTCATCATCACATCAGGCTATCACCGCTCCCACTTTGATCCTACACGTGTCACACACATCATTTCTACCTCACAAAAGTTTTGATTAGAAAGAAGACATTTTGCCATTCCCAAGCCTTTAGCTTACACACACATTAGAATGCACCGGCATTCGATTAGTTCTTTTTGCTTTGTTATTGCATTTGTTTGTTTGATGATATAGTTGTAGCACAAAATATATCAGCAATAATAAATGCTTATAATATCACCACTTATATTCATAGGCAGATGCCCCAAACTTGTTTACATCATCATCCCATGCCGCCATGTCATCCTCCATTGGCCAAATTTCACCATATCAACTTGCCACCTCATTACCTGTATTTTGCCCCATTTGAGTTGGGCTAAAGCCCAAATATTCTTTTAAAGAAGATTCTTCCATGTCATGAAAGAAATCTTATTCATGTGCATGTTTTTTTTTTTCCAAAAGACCTTGTTTTGACCTTCATTCTAGTGCCCCGGGAACTGCCATCCTTGGTCTAGCCACTCATCCTAGTATCCAGCCTCCTTCTCACACGTTGGTGCTCTCCAGTATGAGAGCCGCAACGCCGCGACATCATGTGGAGACAACACGTAATTTATTAATATTTACACGCCGAAGTTATCTATTTTAAAGCCCGAAAAGAAAAAATGCTCTTTGGCGGGATACAATGGTTTCGGTAATTTCTACAACCCTAAAAGTCTCATTAAGCCAAGATCTCAATTTTCAACGCATCGTAGTCGGCCTAATCATTGCCAAACACTAATAGATCCGATACATGCAAAGAACACTCAACATGGAAAATGACACGCACACCCGTGATTTTCATGGATTCTCACTCTAATGCAAACGATAATTTCATATGCCTGCCGATACTTTGATCCCGTGGTTCCAAGACTACAAAGAGTTAGGGAATTTGTTTAATGATCGTGTGATACTAATGTGAATGAAAACTGACCCTTCGGTGTAGCCATGTCCGGAAGCTTATTTTTGCAATCATCTTTCCAAACAGTAACACAAAAAAGGTAAAAATATCTTTGAAGGTAATTTCGCTTTATCAAGAGCATATGCTCCATCATATCCGTATTCATTCTCAGCATGATCCAATCCTGCTAACTAGATTAAGGTATTTTAAATCAATTAGTGCAACATTTTAGAAATTTTGTGGCCGTGAAATAGATCAAAATGAATAGAAATAAGGAATCATTCATTAAAAGAAAAAAGATAAAAGTTCGAAAAGGACACAAAATAACCTGAATTTGCCTGCTTCCAAGTTCCAGCCGATGTTATCAGATTTCCTGCATAAGAAAAATTCCGCGTCCTCTAAGATCTTTTCAGAATTTGAGCTAAGCAAGTTAAAATTTCCATTGTTCGTTGCACCATTAGGAGTTGCAAAAATACCTCGGCAACCGCGCGATCAGCAAAAATCAAATTCGCAAAGAAGGCTTGCTATTTTCACCGTGAATGTTCATCATCTTCATGGAACTTAAGGCTTTCACATTTGCTTTTGCAAAAAGAGTGTTTCGATTCTTGCGTGCATATCTCCCCAGAGAGAATCGTGTCAAAACTCAAAAAGATTCATATCCTTTGATCCGCAAAATTTGCTCACTACCGTGAATATCGACTTCATGCTACCTTTACCCCGGGCCGAATCGTTTAAATTTTTGAGGATCTCTACAAACTTTTTGCATCCGACTTTTCGCCCCACATCTCCTCTATGAAGCCCAGTTGCTTACTTAACATCTGTAAAACAAATGAGCAAATCTCTCTTTTTGCTTGCAAATGGTGCAACGTCCTTCTCTCTCCCATACACTCTTTTTTTCCTGATTTGGGAAAGTCGTGGTAAATTGTTCTTGGGATTCCTCTCTTCAATGGTTATGGGAGCTGTTTTAAGCAACTTTAGTTGTTCTTAAACCATCTTCAAAGCTACGAAATGCTCTTGTTGCACCAACTTCTGCCCATTGAGCCAATGATTTCAGCTAGTTTATAATATGTAACCGTAAGAATGTTTTCTCGAGTGCTCCAAGTATTTCCTCCTGGCCGCCGCTCGTCTCTACCATTTTACGCTTAAAACTCTTAACGATGTCGCCTACTGGGCATGTGTTCTGAAGGAAAGCTTTTGAAGAGTGCCTCATTGCAAAAGTCCCAAGCATTTAGCCAAAATAAAGTCGATCGATTTCTTAAGGGAGTCAGAGGCATAGCTAATCTCGCCTAATAACGGGGGCGACAGGGAAATCTTGCTTAGCAACAAGGGCGATGAGGAAATTACTAGCGATAGCAAGTTTAGGCCAATCAAAAGGCATATTTGGATATATACCAACATATTCTCGAAATATTCCACATACTCACATGAGCTAAGGTTTGCTCCTTAGGGGCAACCCAAAGACAAAAGCTTGTCAATAGTAAGGCTCGAACCCATGCAAAGGAGCTTAAAATTCAAGAAACTAGCCATGCAGCCTAGCTGCAATCCACCATTACAAAAAACTTAGTATCGCCTATCATTATGTGGAAAAACAATTGTAATATTCGACCAACAAATATCCGGTATTGGACGAGAATCGAAACCAAAAAGGCCAATATTCCGCCCGAAATCCCTGGTTTGGATTTTGGGTATAGGGGCACTTAACTTGTTAGGGTTTAGGGTTTCTTTCTTGTGCGTTGTCCGTAGACAAATCAATCAGTTGGGTAAATGGCCCGCATTGGTAAGAAGAAAAAGGGAAGGAAATCGAAGGTAGTCATTAATAAAGCTTCGCTTACTCTATTTGATGCATGTTCTAATTGCCAAATTCTACAGGCTTCGTCCAGCAATATTCTCCCATCAACAACTGCATCAGATCCTGGGACAGCTAAGGTGAGTAAGTAAGACATGTAGAAAACCATGAGGAATGCTGCCAAATTCTTAAATGGAATGTAGGGAGAACTGTAAGATTTGGTTTGCACTTGAAGTTTGATGCATATTCACATATATTTTGACAATAAACATTCACTTATTTATTAGAGGATGACCAAAAAATTAATAACATTTTGGGCCAGCATTAGTTACTGCAATATTTGTATTAACTTAGGACAGGTTTCTGATGCATTATGGTTGCATCGGTGATCGTGGATATCCTTTAGGTTACCATGTGGAGATATACTTGGGATTCTGCATGATTGTATTTGACTAGGCATTGGGTATGGAAATAAAAGATTCTGTCTTTAGGTGTGGCGACCAGGCGTAGATAACATTGAAAACGATGAGGAATTGACATATGATCCTACAGCTTATGATTGTTATCATGCTTTTAGGTTAGAGTGGCCATGTCTAAGGTATGTTGAGCTATTATTTTACTGTCTTATCAACAATTCCTCTGTTGAATTTCTGTGCCTATGGCTTGGTTTTCAGTTTTGATATTTTGCGAGACTCTTTTGGTGCTCTGCGAAGCGACTTTCCTCATACAGTTTTTTGTGTAGCCGGAACCCAGGTATGGTTTGATTGCCTATATGCAATTTTTGGAACTATCAATTGACAGGCCTGGGTTCTATTTTTTATAGGCAGACACTGCAGCAAATAATGTTCTTGGCGTACTAAAGCTCTCAAATATCACTGGGAAGAAGCGTAAGTCTCAATCCGTGAATAAAGATGGCGGAAGTGAAGATAGTGAGAGCAGTAGCGACGAGGATGAGGATATGGAACTCCCTCAGCTTTCAAACAGCTCACCTTCTTTACAGGTTTTGGTCTTTACATGCAACTCCGATGATTCAAAACTTCAAATGGTTTACAGAGCCTGAATATTTTGCATGGGGCTAAATTATTTTTATAAACAAAATAAAGATGTGAGAGTGTTGAGCCAAATGAATAGATTCATCTACGTAAATGCAGTTCTCATGGAGTAAGAAAAACTGTAGCCAGGTGAAATCTGCCTCAAATTAAACGGAAAAGCACGATGACTGGCCCTGGTATGGCGATAGAATCTGTAGTGAGTATCGTATATCATAGAAGGTGCATGAGTTCAAGTAGCTAGTGTCTATAATTCACTGATCACAATCCATCTTCATAAAGAGTCATTGATGTGATATGTGACAGAATCTTGCCATTCATCTATTCATTGTTTCAAGTCAATGTCCTATCCTAAGAATGCTGACAGCAGATAAAATGTTATGTAAACCCAACACAATCTCAGCAGTGGCTTAAATAATTCTCAAGTGTTTGGATCCAAACACTCTAATATCAACTGTCTAAGACTTGTTTTCTTTTCCCCAGGAACGTATGGTCGCACATCAAGGTTGTGTTAATCGTGTCAGAGCAATGCCGCAGCAAGCGCACATTGTGGCGAGTTGGGCAGATAGTGGTTATGTTCAAGTATCTTCACTTTCCATGGTTGATTGCGAGCTTATTTGTTATATTCATTAATTAATACCGATGAACAGATTTGGGATTTTGGAGCCCACATAAGATCACTTTCAACAGGAACTTCAGATCCTGGCACTCCATCAGGAAAAGTAATTCGGCAAGCACCACTTCAAATATTTACTGGGCATAAGAGTGAGGGTTTTGCTCTAGACTGGAGCCCGACCTGCGTTGGTAGGCTTTTATCAGGTAGGTTGTAAGTATTTCTTTGTCTGGTCATGTAAATCTATTTAGAGGCTTTCAGTCTGACACAATTTACCCCAAGGTGATTGCAATAATGCCATTTATCTTTGGGAACCAACTCCTGGTGGCAGATGGGCTGTTGGCAGTACACCCTTTCTTGGTCATGCATCTAGTGTTGAGGATTTGCAGGTCTGTAGTGTTCAGCTCTTTTCTCACATTGATAATTCCGGAAAATTGCTTACTTTAGTAATCAAACAGTGGAGTCCAACTGAGACAAATGTGTTTGCGTCTTGCTCGGCTGATGGAACATTTGCTATATGGGATACCCGATCACATTCGCAAGCTATTTCAGTAAAAGCCCATGATACAGATGTCAATGTTATTTCCTGGAACAGGTCTGTGCTTCCCATCTAAGGTGACCATTAACTTTTTTTGTAAAGCTGTATTACCTGATGCGCATCCAACATCAATTAGGCTAGCAAGTTGCATGCTTGCTTCAGGAAGTGATGATGGCGTGTTCCGCATTTGGGACCTGCGTTACACGGTAACTTACATGTTGCTTTTAAATTCATTTTATGGTATGGTGTTTTCTAAACAATCAGGTATCTGTTTCAACAGGCAGATTCATTTGTATCACATCATAAATATCATACTGGGCCAATCACATCTATTGAATGGAGCCCGCACGAATCATCAGTCCTTGCTACAACATCAGCAGATAATCGTCTACTGTACGTGAATTATTTGCTGAGAGTATGCCTGTTCTGCGTGCTGTTTTGACATTGCTTTTATCTTGTTTAGCATATGGGATCAGTCCTTAGAGCGTGATGCTGAAGAAGAGGCAGAGTTTCAGGCACAGCTAAAAATTAACCAAGCACAAGCTCCGGAAGATCTTTCCCCAAATTTGCTATTTGAACATATGGTTGGTCATTGTCCTTGTATCCCAGTCATTCCTTTTTCTGGCTATTATGGCTCAGATTGTATGTTCCTACCTGCAGGGCCAACATGATTTGAAGGAGTTTCACTGGCATCCACAAATACATGGATTACTTATTTCAACTGCAGGAGATGGTTTTAATGTATTCCGACCTTCAAACCTTGAACCTATTGAGAAACCACTGTAAAAGAATAAGTTGTTCTTATCTCGTGGTTCTAATCTGAATGCTGTCTGCAATTGTTACTTGGAACATGATTATACTTATTACAAAATCTTTGATTAATCATAAATTCGTTTTGCTGATGGTTAGTCTTGTTTGCCCGATGTATTAAGATAGTTTGCATCTCTTTCTATTCTGGAACATTCTTTTTTTGAGCCGTGGAATGCCAGTAAAGATATTTCTGGTGTTCCCATTCATTTCCAATAGGCTTCTTCTGGTTATTCCTTTTTGGCGGGCTGCTTCTATGAATGTGAACATACTACAGAGAAAATGCGGAGCGTTGGACTCTTGCTCTTTAGTGTTGATGTTGCCATGCTATGGCAGCATAGAAGAGCAAGATACTGATTGCTCTCCCATGCCTGCTGATTTGGAGCACGTACACAAACACTCATTTGATTTGGAGAGAACACATCCTTAGAGATCAGCAAAGCGACACTCTGCGCACTCAGCGCAAAGACTTCTTGCTGACTCAAAGCGCTAGGAAAGGTGATTCAAAGTTTTCAAAGTTTCAAGTTTGAAGTTTGGAAGACCCCTTGAGTGTTCTCAGTATGTGGAATTTCCATTGAGTTCTAAGAATTTCCATTGAGTTCTTGGCATGACTATTTCATATGATCCATATCTCAAACCTTCATCATGCAAAAGTTCCCACTGCACTCCCAAAACCTGCCTAGCTCTCTCAGGCTTCCTATAGCAAATTGGCTTAAAGAATTTTTTCTAGTCAAAACATCTCTTTCATACACCATTCATACCTTGCACACCCACCATACCACCACCATCTTGTAAAATAAAAAAAAATCCACTCAATTTGGCCATTTCCATGGTCTAGGGTCAAATTCTCTCACTAGAAGTAAAAATGGAGAGAGAAAGTGCAAAATTCCTAAGGGAAGCAACAAAGTCAAAGTGCACTACTTCTGCAACTGGCCAATATACACATCATCATCATTGCTATGTCACACCACACACATACAACCCCATTGAAAATTCGATTTCTTCAAGATTTCAAAATAAGTTTTAGATCATTAAGGGGACATGCTGTTCTGCCACATCATCACCAACACTTCCCACATCACCATCCACATGTCACGCCATCACCTCCAGCACTCCTCACTCATATGTTTTGACTAGCATGCTCTCACCTTGTTTGACACCTCATTTCACTTTTGCCATGTCATCATCTCATGTCCTGTTCCTGCTTATTTGCCACCTCACCATTTGCACACCTCTTTTGAGCCAAAAGTTTCAACATCAAGTAAAGAAGATTCCTCCATGGTATAAAGCATCAAAAAAGATTCTTGCAAAAAGAATTCTCAAAAAAAAGGGTTCATTTTAGATCTTCTTAGGTTTCGGGGAAATGTGTCTCATTCCCATGAACATTTTTTTTCTCCCTTATCTACCACACACTGCACCTCCCTCCCTCTCCCTCTCCCCAAGCCTGTATTCCTCGTCTAATCACCCCCACCACGGGTACACTCAAAGGTGTGCACCTGGATCAATTTTAATGTGGGCATAGCACATCATGACACACTGACTGTACAAAATTATATATACCCGGAGCTGCTTCATTTTGGCCTCAGGATATATCGTAGCTTTTTGCCAAGAACTCTAAAAGCTCACACGCCAAGATCCTAGACTGAAATTCGAATCACTCAATCATGATGAAACACCACGGATCATGTCCCACATTACACCAAGAACTGCTGTACTAAACAAAAAAGACAAGAATCGCCCTGATTACAAGAACAGCTCCTGAATAAAGTGGTGTTTTAGTATGGGAGAAAATGTAAGATTTCTCGAGTAGGTTTTGGGGCAAAATGTTGACTCCAGATTCTCTTTGAAGAAAGGGGCCGCATTTTGATGATTCAAGCTTCTTGAATTTGTTCTCCTTCTCCGCAAGCACCATTTTCCCATGGCTCTGCTTTTCATTGATTACCCGACGAAGTATAATCTCTGAGGCCTGCACTCCAAGACATAGAGTCTGGATTCTCAAGCACCACTGTAGAACTGAGTGAATGCAGTAACTGATCCTCGAGAAATACTTCAGGAATAACTTCCCTCTTCAAGCACATGAAAATTTGACAACAGGCTTGTGCACCTAGCATGAGATAATTGCACCAAGAGTTGCATAGATATATATATATATATACAAGAAATTTAACTGTCTCACTTGCATAAAACTGAAGTTTTAGCATGTTCCCACGCAAGTAAGTTCCCTGTAGCTGAATCTCTCGACAGGATTCCTAAGATTCTACCTGTCTCTCTTAGAGGGTTCAGTGGAGCATTTCTAAATTTTATAAGATTCCTAGATTCTATTAGATTTTAGATTCCTTCTAAGATTTCATGGAGGACTTTTAGATTTCTTTTGATTTATATTCCTGAATGATCCTCCCATGTCCCAGATCCGTTGTCCAACTTTCTAGAAGATTCTAGAACTTTCTAGAGCCTTCCGCACATTCTGGCCAACCTCTTGAACTAACTAGAATGTTATAGTTCTTGCCTGATCTTAATGTAGTTTACAAATCTTTTAAGTATATTTAAAGTCAGCAAATTGTTCATGGAATTAAATGCTTGGTTCCAGTAGTGCTGAATGGGGGTTGGGCCAATGGCCAGTGTTCAATCCCCCACACAAAAATTTAAAAAGCCTCCTGGGCACAGCATTCACCTCCCACAAAGTCAGGATTCTTGACTCGACAGTGTCAGATCTCACGCTAACATGAGCCATAGGATCTGGCCAGCATGCAACCCCAAAGCCAGCAGCACCAGAGTCCTAAAAGCAATGAGCCGAGACTCCTGACCACGACGATCGGGGACCAACTCGACCTCCCAGGATCGCCAGTTTTATAATAATTATATAAACTCCAAGCCATGGGCCGTAGGATATGTCCCAAAGCCACGCCGGGCCTATCTCAACCAGCCATGCAAACATGCAAGAACATATATAGATGCAACAGACACCATCACCATCAAGACAAAAAACATTTTGATCGACAAAAATTCTTGCTTGCATAATTAAATGAATCAGATCAGCATTCCTCACCAGCCAGAGCCCATACCCCCGCAGCATAAATAGCACTCAGCACTGTCTAAAACAAAAGAGCTCCTTTAACATATTCCATTTGCCCAAGCTCATTTTACGTTTCATACCAGATGTCACGTATCACCTAAATCTGCTTTAGCATACTTTTGTGTACCTATTTATAAAAGAGTGTATTTGATTGCTGCAAGCAGCATATAGAAAGAAAAATCCAAGCATCAAACACAAAAGCATCTATCTTTTCAGATTTAAAAATCACTTCTGTGGAGCCACTTTAATTTTTTGGACTTCCAAATAAATGCTTAGTAACATTTCGCGGATCACACAGTAAGACAATTCACTTTTTACCTAATATTCTTTTAAGATTCTGAAGTTTTAACATCATAAATCATGAGCAGCAAATCTTTGTTTGTTTGCATTTGGTATCATTTCTTTTTGTAAGGCGACTCTTTTGTAAGGCGTTCTCTTTTTTTATTTGGGAAAGTGATTGAAAGTCTATAGCCTTTTCCTTGAATTCTTTCTCTGCTATAAAGTGGTTGCCTTAAGCAATCCAAGGTTCGTCCTGTCCAAATCACAAGCTTCAGAAGGTTTTGCCAGAACACCTTTCACACTGAGGTCCTGCATCGGACTTCCATCATTTCCCTAAAATTTGAACTCATGGTCTTGTGAAGAAACAACAATAAAACATCCGAGCATACAAACATGAAAATCATGAAGCTCCGTCATAGAAGACCAAGCAGGAGTAAGTATACAAGAACATGTGCATGCCATGCCACTACTTTGAGCTAAGCATGCCAATTCTCGCCCTAGTTTTAGCAATCCAAGCATGAATGCCAACAATTTTTCTTGAAAACCTTGTTAACGTGCGAACCAGATTACAAGCCGTAAGTTTTTTAGTTACAAAGCCGCAAAACGATAAAGTTTAGAAATGCAAGTTGAAATAGCGTTATGAGTGTTATAGCTTAGTTAGAATATGTTATGAATTTCTCGATATTTTCATCGATTACCGACATCCATGAATTTCCGATATTTCATTGATTACCCGATTTGAAGTATAACTTGAGCCTCAGACGCTAAGACATGAGCTTGGAATTCCGCTTAATTCATCGTGGTGAATCGAGTGAATGAAAATCCGATCCTTGAAGAAATACTTGTGATTAATTTCCCTTTGCCATTATGAAAAATTTGACAGTAGGTTTTTGCACTTAGGCATGAGATAATTGCAGTAAGAGTTGCACATAGATCTATGTATAACAGATGAATGATGAACAAGATGCTTGCACATTTTACTGACAAAAATTCTTGCTTGCGTAATTAGGCCAGGAATTTGTATATTTTAAAAGCTTCTGATCAGTTGTCCATTTCAGCAAGTTGTGACCTTAAGTACTTGCGCATAAACAAAGACTGTGAATTATTCAAAACAAAAAGAGAGCCCTTAACAGCATCGATTTTGCCCAAGCTCGCTTTTGTCGCTTCATACCGCGGATAAATTGTCGCACCTAAATTCAAGTTTTCAAGATATTTTGCATCTATTTATATAAAGAGTGTACTTGACTGTTGTGTGCAGGCATATAGAAAGAGAATTCAAGCATCAAAACACAAAAAAGATCTATCTTTTAGGATTTGCAAAGTTCTCAGCCGTGGATATTGACTAACTTTTGGATTTTCTAAATGCATACTGAATGATCTACTAATCAAGTACAACTGACTTTTTACCTAATATTCTTAAGATCTTGAGCAGTTTAACCGGAATCATGAGCAAATCTTTCGTTTGTTTGTACTTGCATCATTTTGAAAAATTGTTACAAATAGTTTTTCCCTCTTGGAATCTTCTCGCCATGAATGGCGTTTTGCTAACCTGAAAACCATTGTTCCAAAGATTCCTGCTTGTGAACACCTTCAACAAGTGTGGAGCTCCTATTGAGGAAAAGAATATCGACATAGTTTCTTCGCCAGTTGATGTCACGTATTTAAACTCCGGGGCCATTTCCAAAGAAAGTATACCAGTTCCTTCTGTCGCTAGTTTTGGCAGCATTTTCTCGATTTATTTGATCTTCACGTTAATGCGGTTCGGATGAGGTGATAAGAGTTGTATCATCTTTGCCTTCCACGCATATCATGATCTTCAATTGAAAACCACAATAGAATGCAAGTCCAGCAATGGGTTTCTGGAGTATTTCATGTTAGGAAAAACGAGAAAGTTTAATCTCTAGATTTTATGTTATTTTATTGCAACTGAACAAGGAGTTCTTCCAAGGGGATTGGTTGTGTAGAAATCTGCCTTTCGCTCTGCTTTTTTTCACAAGCTGCATGCAAGGTTTCTTTTAATCTAAACCAAACTAAACTGGCTCAAATAAGCTAACATCAAAGAAACCTCTAAAGTGACTATAAAGTGTTCCCTTTATCTGCATTCCTAGCATAAACATTTAACATGCAAACAATGGGCTTGTTTAACATAGCGATTTAACATGGCTACATGTTTTTGTTGATCATATGCATTCAAAATGTTAGAAAGACAAGATTAGGAGTGCAGCTTCAACTCCCAAATGTGATGCTAATTACTCAACTTACATAATGCCTCCATCTCAACATCCTTCCAGCTCTTCTTTGGTTCTTTCACCTTCCTTTTTTTGAGCTTTATTAGAGGCTTGAGCCTTGCCAAGCTAGTGCCACAATGGTCAAATTAGGGAGATTTAATATCTTTGTGCTAGTGCATAACCTTCACCTGGTGCATATGTAGATTGCCTTGGCTCCCTAAGGGCAATCATAACGCCCAAGTCTTGTGTGCTCCATTCAGACCTCTTCCTCAAAGTTAGTGAATGTGACTTGTTCCTCGGCAAGCCTCGTATCACACACTCTAAGATCTATTCTTGGGTTACTATAAATCCATGTTCCTTCATAGATCTGCAACTTACCATATATATATATATATATCAATGCAAACTTCACAATTTCATAGAGGTTATTATTAGTAGTATAGAAACATTACCTAATGTATGCAATATGTGTCTCCACATTGTTTGTGAGAATGTAAAGCAATCAGTCAATTCTCCTACCTCAAAGTGCATGATTACATATGCCTAGGTGCATCTTAAGGGCACCATGCCATGCCTCTATGGCCGCATTGGTTTCCTGGTTAGAATGGTGGTACGTTCTTGTAGCCATTATCCACCGAAAAATATCATGAGCATCATCAGTAATGATGCAAGAAGGATGCCAAAGAAGATCGTCCTTGCGTAAAGAATCCTTTAGTGCTTGCACCACCAAGTTATAGGTTTAGTTTTTTTAGAATTGGTTATGATGTAGGCCAATGGAAAACCATTGCAATGGTCATTGAATGCAATGTGTGAACAGATAGAACCTGCAAAATAGAAATCGAGAAGCTAGTTGGAATTTCAATTCTCATGAACCTTAGCTATTGAAGTGAAGGAGTATCTCTTGCCATTAATTTTGAAAGTAGAATCCGTAAAATGCCTATTTAATTTTCCTCAAACTTCTTTTAGATTAAACCATGAATCCTAAATTGAACAAGTCTCGCAACCATACAGAACAATAAAATTGATGCGACTCACATGTGGATGCTAATGGGAAGGTCTTCATATAATTACCATGTGTTACAAACACTCTTCTCAATGTTATATACATCCTGGATCTTGAGCACGTCCTCCTTCCATCATTCCAAGAACAAAGCCTCACCTTTTTCATGCATGTTCATAACACCACGGGTGTGCTGCAGCTTTTCTTTCTAACCCACTGCTCACTCCTGGGAGATTTTGCATTCGATTCCTTCTTCTGGGTCAATTAACTTACCATGATAAGGTCCATCTTGAGGATTCTTATAATCAAACTCATAATAGGTAATATATGAGCAATCTGAAAGAAGATAGAATTGCTTTGTGGTGAAATAGCACTGGCAGCCTCCAAGTACACTCTCTCCCCACTCGCCACTTTTCCAACATCTGCCAAGTGAGCGTGGCCCATCCTCAACCACATGAGTGTTTGGTGTCTTGTCCTGGTGTTCATATGTCCACCAATATCTGTATTGGGCCTTGAAAGTTAGTGTATGGAACGAATGCTATTATATTATAGATGGCAGTTACATCTAGAATTAAAAGTTAATATATGGAACTGGCTTGAATTCTATTGGGATCTCGAAACCTACTAGAATGATTTTAAAACAAACCCTACAACCAAACGAGAGGATTTAGTTTCTCAAGATACACGCTTCCCCTATAATAATATGTAAATATCGCATATCCAGGGCCCACACGCCACTATACAAATCTTTGCCATTGCAGGACCTTCCAGTTCAAGTGGGGCATGGCCAAGTTATTGACATAACTTACCAAAACCTTAGGAGGTGACTCATTTCCACGCGGGTTTCACTCTATGTGACCCGCCACATGGACGCATCTCTATTGGTTTGGTACCCTCGTGAACCCTAACACATAAAAGGCCAAACCCTAAACTCTGTAATTCACTCGCTCCACCAACTTCGGGATCCAAAGAAGACGTGTCTAATAACTCCGATTCGGCGGATTGTCTTCGACAACTAAGGTTGCAAAAGAGGCAAACTGGAAGCCGAAGGTAGCAGAGAGGGTCATCTACACCAACCACTCCGCGAGATGGAGAACTGTAAACCGGCTAAGTAATTTCGTCAGAGGCAGCTGTGTACTTCGAGTAGACTCCGTGAGTTGCGTATCGTATCCTAGCAGAGCCATTCTAAAGTCCTATAGTTCTCGAAGCATGAACCCTAACCGTCGAACCCTAACTATAAGTTAGGATGGCGAATAGGGATCGCTTGTTATTCTTTATATTCATCATGTTATGTTGATAGTATGATATTTGCTGATCTTATGTTTGCACCTCCTCAGGTATTGGAAAGGGGGTAAGACTCAGTAGCCATTATTTAGATGATGCTCCCAGTTTGAAATCCATTAGTTCCCATTATTATGCTTCCTCGTGCATAGAGCCTAATTGCCACGCGAGTCCGCGGAGGATCTCAAAGACCATAACGGGTCGGGCGGCAAAGGGAGGAGGTCCCCACGAACGGGACCCGCATAGCTGGCCAGGCTCATATCTACACTTGCAGGGCTCTGCATAATTCGAAGACTTCCCTCGGGTCACGGGTGTCACCCTCGACTCTCAAGAGTTGCAAAGTTGGCTTTGGCTCTTTGTTTTAAAGAGTTCACCAGTATGGACGCAGGTCGCCACGATCCTCTAGCCGCCTATGGAGCCACCGTGACTGAGGGGAGATGCAACCCCGCCCCACTTCCCATCTAGACCTGTGAGATGCAACCCGAGAAGTCTTGTTGGGTGATACCATGGGATTATGTCTCCGGCTGTTACAAGCCATGTTAGAGCCTACTCACTGCTGCCTCCTATCCGATAACCTCCCGTTCGCCACCGACTCTCTTGAGTCCGAGCCCCGGTAGGAGCCTTCCTATTTGATGTGTTTGATGACGAGCAAACAATGGTTATATTCGAATGACATGGATGGATGGATTATCACTATCCTACTCTACAGAAGTTTATTGTTGTTATGTTATTGCTAGTGCTTATGTTTCTATGTTTTGCTTCCCTCGCCGCTTATAAGTGTTCCCTGTAGAGACGCTGACCGTAATGACACTTCTATGTCCTCTTACTCCGCAACGTTCCAGACACGAAGTTAGACAGAGGGGCCCATAATGACGTAGCCATTGATGTAGTGAAGATCCTTCCTTATATACCGTAATGCCGTATATAGCGCCAGTTGAGCGCCATTAATATCGTGAGCAATGACCTTGGCTGACTAAGATCAAGCACTAGCCATTTTCCTAAGTAGCAATCGCCTAGTAGAAAACTTTGGGGGTAAAACCCCAATATGAACCTCAAAACCTGAGAATTTTTTTTCTTCCATTGTTAGAATGTCATTAGCAAGTTAAATCTAGTTGTTAGGCAAACTACCTCTTGAATGAGGAATAAAGACAAAATCTCAATAAATTTGTGCCTTAAAGCCGTTCATGAGCCCTATTTTATTAGTAAAATTGAAACGAAGAATCGCTCAATAGGAAGTTTATAAAGAAAATGGTGGTGCGATGACCAATATTAGGCCCAAACAACAGGGAAAATTTTGAAGTTATAGTTGTAAAGCAATTAGAAAAGTACTTTTAATTAATAACCCTTAGTTATAATATATTCACACTTCGTGAGGGAGAAAGATGTCTTGAAAGTACTCTTAATCCTTAGATCTTTCGGCCCTTTCGTGATCAGAAGGCTTAATTCTACAAGAAAGTTCCTTAATCATCATGGAAGGACCGAATAAGCAAGTTTCAATTGATAGGTGACCCAGATGGCCTGTTCTAAAAGAGTTCGAATATGCCCAACAACCTTTGCATACCATTGTCATTGCATACCCTGTATGCCAATGTGAGTGAGTTGTATACATCATGCCATTAACAAGCCCTACTCCATGCCATTAATGTGAGTTGTCCTACCCAACGCTGACACAAGCCCAATGCATGGGTTTCATAATGTGAGCGTCTTGCATCTAATGTTGACACATGCCCAATGCATAAGCTCGCCGTTAGATGTTGCGCATAAGTTTCTACCCCAATTAGCTATATGTTGTGCATAAGTTTCAGCTATATTTTGTGCATAAGTTTCTACCCTTGCTAGCTATATAAGTTGTTAAGTTTTGCTAGTCATGTTGTGCAAGCCATATGTTGTGCATAAGTTTCAGTATGCTAGCTATATGTTGTGCAAGCCATATGTTGTTAAGGTAAGCGTTAGCTTTTTTCTTTTTCTTTTGAAGGAAGAAAGTTTCAAAAAAGTTTATTAGCTTCACAAAAAGATGCCACAGATACGAGCCCCGTACAATAAATGTACTCATCTTATCAGGAGACTAACGATAAGAAATCAATTTGAAGATATCAATCCATATGCATTCCATCATTTCGAATTCAAGGAGGAACACTCGTGAAGTCATTAACATCTTTTCTCATCGTAATGTAACACCGCAGATAACTAATGCCCCGAAGATGTGAGGTTCCGCGATCTATCGGACTATTAGAGCCAACCGGAACCAAGATGGAATGCCCTTTGTTTAGTCAGGAGGCCTGCGCGCGCTGGGATAAGACGCCAAGGATGCATCTGCAAGCGTTCCAATGTACCGTTAAACAAACCTTGTGCTAAGACTATACTGTATTGAACCGTGACAATCAAAGAGATAATGCTCAAAGAGTCTCAACGTCCGAAGACAGCTGCATACTACATGATATGAAAGATCATAGCGATGTCGAAACGCATTGCAACTTCCGCAGGCACTCAGGATAACCCGCCACCGCCGCATTCCTAAGGGGTGGCAAATCTATTCCCCCAGTTCTTACGTAATGCCTACAAAGTGGGCTTCCGTGGAACTCCGGTGCCACCCACCAAAACCGTGGAGGGGCTGTGGTGCTAAAAGAAGGCGATATAATCGATCCGACAAAGTTTGCCTTTGTGAATACGGCGATACCCATGGCACTTTCAAAGAACAATTCAGCCTTGCACTATAAGGCAAAATTCTCGCGACCTCTCCCATAGAGATACATCTCAACGAGAGCAGTCCCTTTGGCTGAAAAATTCGTGCTGCCACGTAATGCTAATCTACCATACCATGCTTGAATAGAGACAACGCCGAAGAACCCATCAGCTTCAGCATAAGGGATGAACTGAGCGCCGCCGTAATGGAGGTGCTTCAGCGGGTTCTGAGGTAGTGGTGCCCACCACCATGGAGTTCCAATAGGGTGATAGTGGGCATGGCTAAAGATGTCTCGATCAGCTTCCCATGCTATCAACAAGCTATGCGTAAAATGGAAAAGCACTTGGAAAAGGCTGCAGAGTCTAAAAATAAAGCCTTAAGGTAGAGACCGGGTTTGACGCCTTTCTTGCCTAGAGGGATACTGGAATCCACTCAAGAGTCGTCTAAGAAGGCGTGAAACCAGAGAGTCATCCTCACCATTCAGAGTCTCCAAATGAACTTTGAAATGAATTTTGCTCGCGAAGAAGAAGTCCATCATACCCGCGACCACCTAACGACATTTGAAGGATGTACCACCAAAGCCTGCACCTTTAACCATCAATCTTCCTCCACACCAAATAAAGTTTCGAACTATTGCAATGGCTTCCACGACTTTGATCCTGCGGGACTAGTAGTAAGCATATAAACACAAAACTACTAAGGACCGATTTCTACGTCAGAATGCGACTTAAGAGACAACTTAGCGGATCATCAGTAACAAGTGCTTCTCCAAACCCCTAATGATCTCCCTCCCCATGCAAAATTCCCCATAGTAACATGGATGCCAACCTGAATCCCAACAACCTACGGCTTGTCGATGCTAAAGTAATTCCATGGATGGGACCTGCAACACATGTCGAGCCGGACATCCACGTCCACAAAGTTTTACACTTCACAATTCCCACAAGAACACCGGCCGCTGAAGCATCCAGAGTACATTTTACGCAGCCTAATATGTTGTGCTAAGTTTCTAATCTAAACTAGTTCAGCATAAGCCAGCATAATGCTAAGGCCATATACGCATATATCCTTGCTAGCCATATGTTGTGCATACGTTTTGTTAGCTATATGTTGTGCAAGCTATATGTTGTGCATAAGTTGTCGCGCCCATAAGTTTTCCACCCTTGCTAGCTATATGTTGTGCATAAGTTTTATAGCTATATACAGTAAGCATATGTTGTGCATAAGTTTTGCTAGTTATATGTTGCGCATAAGTTTTGCTAGCTATATACAGCGAGCTATATGTTGTGCATAAGTTTTACAAGAAGCTATATGTTTGTGCATAAGTGCTCTACCCCATGAGGCAAGTCAGTCCATTTCATTCCATAATGAAGTCAAATCTACGAGTCAAGTCTAACCGAAAGCATGCAGTTTTATAGCTATATGTTGTGCGTTTGGTATGTTGTGCATAGTTTTGCTAGCTATATGTTTGTGCATAGGCGCAAGCTTACAGTGTCAGGTGGCATAAGTTTTTGCCAGCCTATAGCGTTTGTGCATAAGTGCTCTACCCTACATGAGGCAAGCCAATTGCTCTACCCTACAATGAAGTCACCCATGAGTCTATGTTTGTGCATATGCTCTACCCCCATACGAGGCCTTCCAACCGCTTCTACCCTAAGTCACCCATAAGTCAAGTTCAACTGAGCGTAGAAAGCGCAAGTCAATTGCTCTGTGTCCATAATGAAAGTCACCTATGAGTCTATGTTTGTGCATAAGTGCTCACCCCATGAGGCAAGCCGCAACGCTTCCTACCCCATAATGAAGTCACCCATGAGTCAAGTCTAACCGAAGCTTTCTAACCCTCTTAATATTAATAAATCTTAACCGAAAGGCCTATGGCCTCTAGGGGAACTCGCATGTGATAAAGGGCGCCGCGTCGTGATCTAGACTATTGTAGCAAATGACTTAAAGATTTGAGATAAATTACCCACCTAGTTTGCTAATTTCTACTATCCAATCCGCCATTTCAACCTCATCTGCAAACGAATCACCGCGAGCAGAAACCCACCCATTGTGGATGGACTCCTCTAAAAACCTTCAACCACTAAGGGTGGGCATCATTTGTAGCTTGATTTATAATCTTTATTCATACTTAAGTTTAAAGATGTTGTGAAAATATTTATAGCCAAGACCTCAGATTGCAGACCTAAATCATAATTCCTCCAGGGTCGATGTTAGAAATTCCATTTCAAAGTCCTTCTCATAGTCGCTTCAAGTCACTTTTTCTAGCAATCCGTCCAGTTGTTAAGGCTTAGCAATTGCGCCGTGCCGTCACGTAGATGCCAACATTACGTTATAGATGCAACATTATCAAGTGTCTTCTACCATATCTTTCTATTTCATAGATACCGTCTAGAAGGACAACTAAGACATCATGACAACGATGAGTGCTAAGAAGGGCGCTAAACAAATCGCGCAGCACTTATGCCGCTGATCATAGTAGGTGAACATCTTCTTAAAGCCAGCAATATTCTCCGCGCCATAGTGCCCCGGCAAAGCGGCGCCCACAATGACAAGCTATTGTCATAGCTTCGCTGCCACCGTAAATAAAATCGACTTCATCGCAGCCATTTACATCATGAGTTTATATTACCGAAAGCGCGCGTCCCTCCTATGGTAAAGTCAGCATCTCGCATATACAGCTATGGCAGATAGATCTAGATTTCAAAACAGAAGTTTTGGCTAAGGATGAATTGCACCATTGGAGTCGCATTGCTCAAGAATAAGAGTACTACCAGACCGCGAATCAACTTTGTCATCGCTTAGCTCCGGATTCTCAGTGGTAGCTACATCAACCTTGCTAGCACCATTTCCTTTGCAGAAAGATCTACCTATGACCTCCTAGCCTTAGAGATTACAGGTCCATCAACAATAAAACGAGGTACAATAGTACGTAATTCATTATCGCATGTCCGGCGATACAACTAAAGCACAAAGTGAAGTGGTGTTCTCATTGAGCTTTGTAAAACATTGAGTAATAAATGGACTTCACTAGGATAGATAAACCTTGGAAATATGAACTTTTAAATGCTCCCAAAACCAGACAATCATCGAGCATGATGAAACTGAAGAATACAACATGAAGATGGTGGTTTTATCCGCCTAATTGGTCGATGCAAAAGTGGTGAAGACTCTCAAGGATCGCCCTCACCTGAAGAAGAATCACGCTTCTTAGGTTTTTTGAGGAAACCTACAAATAGTTAAAGCACGACCCCACGCACTATGGCAAACTCAGCGCAAGACCCTAAATAACTCAGAGAAATCAAGGCTGAAAAGAAAATAACTCATTAATGAATTAGATGCCATAAAGTAAGAAGACTCTTTGAGGTTCCGTGGCCAATGCCGAGAAAGAAACAACAAATTAATCGAAACCCACGAATGACCATCGCGAAAACAAATCGATTAGTGCCGCCGGAGGCCAAGAAATACCACCGAGAAAAATAAATATGATCTCTGAGGCAACAGCCATCACCGAGAAACCATGAATAATAAATATCAATTCCAGAAGCCAGCAACGTCACACCGGTGAGAAACATGAATGAATAAATAAAATACTAGTGCCATGCCGAAAGAGCAAACTAATAATATGCCTCAGAGGCTATAAAGCCACGCCGAGGAAATAAAGAATGCAAATTTAAAAAGTGACAGCAGAAAAGGAAATAACGAACACTCCATCGTCGAAACCATCAAGGAGGGAGGTAATGTGAAACCGGAGCAGGATAGAGAAGAAGATTTCTTGCCAAACATGGAGGAAAAAGCTTCTGCACAACCGGTAGTTACAGACAACAGATAAAATACGCATAACCTAATTAACTAACAGAAAACGGCAACTTCCAACGAGCGGAAACAGCGAAATGAGAAACCCGAAAACTGATGAAGAAACAGGACCAACAAAAGCCGGAAGCTTCAGGAGCCAGAAAAGAACAATAAGGAAAATAAGCCTAAGAGAACGTACCATGATCAAAATGAGGAAGGAGGCGTATAAAATGGTATGTGCAGATCGCCTCATCCAGTTGAATGCTCTGCCTCTATTAAGCGCAATAGGAACTGCGGTGGCATTCCTATGGGATGGGTCCTATGATACAACTAGTTGGCCGGAGCAGAAGAGGAATCTACTTCAAAGGAATGGGAGCAAACCAAGACGATACAAAGAAATAAAAGGCAAAAGTGAACGGAAGAAAAATTGGCCAAAATGATGAAGAACAAATCGCAGCAAAAACTGAACCGCAGAAAGCGTTAAACGATAATAACGGATAATCAACGCAGCGGCAACATGATATATGGACTCCAATGCGAAAAGAGAATTAAGTTGAACTTAAGAGAAGACATGGTCAAATAGATATGAAAGTCATGCATTCTGTGATGCATCAGCTGCAATACATGATGAACTAAGGCAACCAATGCTATGCTACCGGAATACGAAGAAGCAAGACAAAGTGGAGTGGAAAATGAGGCAATAAGCAAAGGCAAGAAGGGCATGACGCAAAGGAGTTAAGAAATGCTGGAGCACAAGGAAACAAAAGAAAGAAGAAACTTAGGCAATTAAAAGCAATAGCGTAAAAAATGCACTACCCAAGTTGAGAATCTGGTCAAACCGAATGTATTAAAGGAATTAAAAAAAGAGCTACAAGGACTCAACAAAAACCGACAAGGAAAACACACAAATACATAAAGCACGAGGACTAAAAACTATTGCATTAGAACTTTAGAGATATATGCACCAAAAAGAATCCAAAACTCCAAAACCTAAATATATCATTGCAAAAGGAAAATAATGCTACAAAGGCATAGAGCAAGCAAGAACCTATGAGAACACGTAAAAAAGGAACTATACCTTAGAAAAATATAGAAGAGCAAATGCAAGTGAGAAGGTGGGTGAAGTAAAACAAAGGAACTCCGATGGAGTATGTGAATAAAGCACAAGAAGGTAATGAAAAAATGATCAACAAGGCTAAAAGGATGAATTAGAATGCAACAAACTAAAGCAAAAACTAAGAATATGCGCAATAGGCGTAAGCAACCGATGGAAGAACGAGGAAAAAGGAATTTCAATGAAAGTTGGAGACAAATGGGACAAAAAGAAAATATGGCTAAGCAAGGCTAGTGGGGAAACTTGATAACCGCAGGATTCGCAAAACATTATATATTGCCGGGCCGGGCAAAGCAATATTAAGGCTTAATTAGTTAAGAGATGAGCTCAGCAAACACAAGAGGACAGAATAAATATGGACAACCGATGGTAAATAGATTTAATGGAAGTCAATGATTAAACGGCTGGAGCCGCAGGATAAAACTAATATGTGAAAGAGAGAGATAAATTAAAATGACCTAAAAACGAATCAAAAGAATCCAAGTTTTAAAATCTATCAAGGAATGCACCCAACATACATGAGCGTAATAAACAAAGGAACAAAACCAACAAGAAGAAGAAAGCGAACTAAATGAGAACTAAGATGAAATGACAAATAAACACAATTTGAACGAATATAGGATCATGAAAAAGGAAACAAAGAAACATAGAGAAAATGACACGCAAAATGAACAAAGGTTAGAGCTTTAAACATGCAATAAGCCGCTAAGAGATGGAAATAATTTAAGCATCTAAAACCGTAACCGGATTGCTACATCTAAAGTCAACATAATGGAGATAACGATCAAAGACGGCAAAGCTTTAACTGGGAAAAGAGAGGTAAAGGCACAAAAGGATACCCATGTATAAACCGGACAAGTAAATCCAAACAGCCACTCAGCCCCAATACGATGTTTCAACCAATAATAAGACTGAATGAAAACCAAAGCTCTTATGAAAATCATATGCGAAAACCACCTGTCAAGATCTTCAACAAATGTACATGGAAACAACAAGACAAGAGTGCATGAGAAGATCAAACATCTAAACAAAGCGCTGAACAACGCAAAGAACGAATCATGTATTATTATTCATCGTGATAATTTAACGATCAACAAAACAATAAACATGCTTGAGAGAAGTCCGATGAAGATTATGGAACATAACGCTAATCACGAAGGAATCACCTCCGCCGTACTTTTCAAAGCGAATAAATAAAGGACACGATACTAAGAACCCCAAGATTAAGCCAAAGACAATCCTGATGAACGAATGAACTTCACTTGCAGCAAGATAGGCGTCCTAAATACAATAGTTTTAGACGCTGCCATTAATATGTATTATTACCATATCTCGCGCGCATAAATGTATCGGTAATTTGTGGAGTCAGCTAAGTCAATGTAGATACAAACTGCAGAGATACCCTCGCAACCTTGCAATCTCATATAAAATCTAACGACGAAACCCAGATACAAACTATCTAAACATCTAGTAATCAAAAAGCTATTTGAGAAAATTGATAATAAGATCCCAACCATATAAAATCATATTCAGCGTTATATGCGTAAAGTACAAAAATAAACAACATTTAACTTAGAAAGCCGGTTAATAGGCAACCCGACAATGGAACTTCTGCGCCGATCTAACTATAAGCATCAAAGAATAAAATTGCGGAACCGCCCAATACAATCACCAACCACATGAAATCTACAACCTCAAAGAAATCCTCCAAAAGTTATTTAAAATACGCGCAAAATGGGGTGCTAGGATCATGAGTAAAGCCTTTGAAAGACGCCGTGGGGCGTAGAAGCGAGTGGAGAATAATGTAAATGCCACGTTAGTACGCGAAAGCAAGCCCTAGAATGAGCAACTAACTTCAACCTGCATGCTATCAAAAGGAATAAACTCAAACATCATAACCGCAAGAGAAACTTCAATTCTATATGATGGAAAAGAGACACTCTAGCAAGAACAATAAAGAAACTAACAAGGAGAAGAATAAGCAACGCCGAAAGATGGAAACCTTCGCAGCAGAAACCGAAAGATACAAACGCGTAAGGAAAGTGTTATCAACTGACAACCAACCATGCTGGTTCATATGCCAAAATGGCTCGCTGCACCAAAAATAAAGTACCATAATGCAAAACGCACCTATATAAAAGAGTCTTTAGCAACAAAACCACGCCTGGGAAACAAATCGAAGCGCGGTTCCAGCGATCATATATAAGGTGCGCGCGACTAATATAGAGGAATGCTTAATAGAATTCAGTGGAATTGCTATATAATGGACTAGGCGCATCGCAACTAAAAGTACTAATGCCCAAACATGATGCTCTCACCAAAAATGAAGTCTCGAAAAAATGTCTTCATGTACGCGAATTTACTGGATCCAGATAAAGTCGAATTTGCATCACAACATATAAGATGATGATTAAAATTTCGGGCCGCCCCATATGTGATAAAACCTGGACTACCGAATGAAAAAGAAATGCAATTTGCAGCGCGTTAGGCGTAAAGCCAACACCTCTTGCGAAAGCAAAACTTAGATGTTAATCTTATCTCAAACAAATGCTAGAGCAAAATCGAAACCCAAAGCAATATCGACCTAGATGTCACGGTAACCTCAGATAAAACTACTGAACCTGTGAGTAACGTTCTCGCTAAATTATGGACCTCCGTGAGGGTAAAGTCAGATTAATCAAGCAGACCGCTATCCAAAAAGAAGGTTCCAAAACGGAATCCAAGAATAAATCTAAATATGTATTGAGAGATTTTGCAACCAAGTCAATAAAACCCAAACTACATACCGAGACTTTGTACCCATGACCATGTACTATAGTATATTGAGAGTCATGAAGATAAATGATCACACAATTGAATTTTCCTGAAATTGTCTATACTCAAGATCGCAGTCCCAAAACAATCGAATCCAAAAGTTCTAAATTGAAAAGTTGTCTATCTATACCAAGACTTGACCTAAACAATCGAATCCAATTAGAATAAGACGGACCCAATAAATAATCGAAACCAAAATTGTGTATGGAAAGATCTAAACCCATAAAATCGGTGTGTGTGGCAAAGAACCCGAACCTGATCTTGAAAGTGAAAAGCATCTACCTAACTAACACATCGAACCAGTTATGGCAGCCATGCACTTTATATCGCAATAAACGGGTATCGCACATCGACTTAGTGAAAGCGAATAAACCCTATGTGAAGTTCCTGAGATATGGCAGCGGCGCGAACGGAATCCCCGATTGGTAGCTCTCTCGAATCGACGATCCGAAGCTCATGCTGCTTGTTACAGCGTCCGGCGACCGAAGCTCCAAATCAAATCGCCAGATCGGGCCTTAAACTAGAAGTTCCATTGAATTCAAGGATGGGTTCAAATTTCAAAGTGGACCAAGAAATTGAATGGAGATCAAGAATCACCGCCTGAGGAAGTTTATCGTCCCGCATCCAATCCTTCCGTCCGTGCCGATCCATCATCCTTCCGTCGAATTAGTTTCCGCCCGTCCGTCCGTCCGTTGCCGTGGTGACAAACACAGATGAATCCTTTAAACCGACAATGCGCATGAAATGGAATAGGGATTGATCCAAATTCGAAACAAACCGCAGCAAAATCGTGGAAAACAGAACAAAGGGGCCATTAACCGTGCAACTGCACGTGATCGGGCCGCTAATCAAACAAAATAAGGGAAAGACTCGCGAAGAACTAACTCAAGAAAAAGCTCGACCCCAGCCACAAAGCATCAGCATCCGCCAAGATACAATCCAAAGTTCCTCGATCAAGAACCCATGAAGCCATAAATTGAAGAGAGGAACTAAACGACAAAGAACCAAAAGCTTTAAAGCAAATTCATTATTGCATGTCGACCGCACTCCAAACGACCCAACTCAATGACAAATAAAACGTGGGATATGCCCGAAGAAGCCGAATCGATGCCCATTCAAAACTTCCGGTAGGATGGTAGGAAGAAGCCGAGGGTTTCTGTGGAGCTAGAAAAGAACAATAAGAAAAATAAATCAAGAGAACGCCGATGACCTAAAATGAGGAAGGAGGCGATAAATAGGAGGTGCAAGTAGGATGTCCATCCGTCGAATGCCTGGCTCTATTCAGGTAGCCCTTAAGGACGAAAAGTTCACCAAAAGGCTGCACAGCCTTTATGGTATCAGAAATTTTAATTTTCATAGGGTTTAAGAGGGGTCTTCGTTATAGATTAAAAAATAAAATTAGCCAACTTTCTACAAAACAAATTTCACATTCCACTTGAAAACCACATCCACTAAGCGCCATAACTATGGATTCGGCTTTATCCCACCCTCCTTCCTGAAGAGCCCTTTACGAACTTCATTCTAGGCTTCATCCAATCTATTCTCCATATCCATCCGTGCACATATGATAATTTTAAAAGTTATTTTTGTAGCTATTGTGTTTCAAATACTTTGGCAAGGATGAACTGGAGAGCATTTTTACGTAATTCTCCTTAATAGATTCGTTTCAATTCATATGTATGATAGTTTTGGTACGCTCTCATCCGAAAGCGTTGGGTTGTGGTATTGCATCATGCAAGCGCCCTGATTGGGCAACATGGATGCTCTAAACAAAATTTCACCCGCATTTAAATTGCACTTGGTAAAATAAAGACACTTAAATCCCGCAAAATAAATATTGGCCATGATTCACCTAGATTTCGCAAAACATTCATGTTCAGTAGAAAACATTCACAAAGATAACTAATCTTAAACTCTATTATTTGCTCGACCTTCCAAATTATGCTGGGACAAAGCCCCGCCTATAACTCGTCGCTATCGAATAATCAGCGCAATACCGCAAGGTTAGAGATCTGCACATGGATTTCACGTGCTTCACTCCTAAGAAGGAGGAGAGGTTGAAATCACCTAGCGGTGAAACAACATTGTCATCACTCTTATATCGCCAAATACGGACTACCAAGCCTCAAGAGCAGATGAAGGAGATCGAGGAGCTTCCAGCCACGACGACGAACAAGGAGTTAGAAGACCATCCTCAAATCTTCTAACATCCAAGACATGATGATTCAATATGGAAGATTCTATAGAGTGAAGAACATGACCTCCAAGCTTTGAAAGCCGACATAAAGACCTTTACATCATCAACCACGCCATCAAGTTCCATTACTATGGTTACCCCTAATGAGGGAAGCCAACCTCCACATCTAGGGAAGCACAAATAGTGAAGATGTTCATTAAAAAGACAAAGTTCTATGAAGGATTATGCAACAACTCCAAGGAGGTCACTTTTCCAACTTGAGGGCAACATCGCCTTGCTATGCCAAAACGAACATGAGTAGTAGACGGCTTTTAGCAAGCCCGATTTCGCGTTAGATAGATCACTAATATACCAGGATGGATGATAACATCCATATGATGTAGGATTGGGAAGCAATTCCAGTACCTTGAATTTCATTTATTTATTTATTTACGAACGACTCAAGAATTGAGCAAAGCTTCAAGGATTGGGAAGAAAACATATCGAAAGAACAATTACAATGGTATTCGGATATCCAACATATTGAAACCTTCGCCAGTGAGCTTGATCACCTCGCCATAGGATTCACTACTAGGATAATTGTTCCATGTATAACATGAGCATCAATAACATAAGGAATAAACGGCATCCCACCCTAAAGAAGTACCAAAGCCAATCTAACAGTCCAATTAACTTCTGACGACACATCAACTCAAAGGTGGGACTATTTCTAGAGGGTAATAACCAAAGAAAGTGTAATTCCTAAAGGTTTGGGGATTAGATCTAAAATAAGAAATGGAATTATTTGATTTATATTCTTTGTGACCAAAGGAAATGTCTTGATGGCAAAACCTTGTGGTCAGCTTTATGTCCTAAATAAATAATTCATTAACTCATAACTTTGCATCTCCTAGATGGCAATATCTCTAATGCAAAGACCTAAGCTCCGCCAGCCTATACCCGTAAAAGCGCCGCAAGATGGAACAATCTTCCGCAAGACCAAAGGAACAAAAGTCAACTCGACATCACCTTAAGCGATAAGTTACATCGATGCTAAAGTTATCACCGGCTAGCATGCCCTCATAAGAGATATGGAATAATTAAACCGCCACGGAATAATTGATCATTGTGGAGCAAGAATGTCCATCCTTAGTTTACCGTTCAAGCACCTACAATTAAAGTTAAGAAAGTCATTTCCAGCCAGCCAAATGCATGATGCCAAAAGTACATTAAGTTAGATGAGGTCACATATATCATAAGTCGCCTTTCACTCGACAGTAAATATATATAAAGGAAGTATCCGCTCTAATCAGCTATCTATAAATCAAAGATCTGGTGAGCTTCATGACATCCTTTCGTGATGAAAATTGGAAAATCAAATGCATCATTTTTGCGCACCGCGCGCAAGTGCCGATAATAGAACTCAAGAGGCAATGGAAGAAATTGCGGAAACCGTTCCTTACGCCAAACGATACGATTACGTGAATCGAAAGATGGAAGCATAATGCCAACTCAATAAGCATGCCAATAAGGAACAAGTACGCTTATACGCGGCGCCGTACCACTTAATGGACCAGCCTTCGCGGAGCGCAAACTCTTCAAAACGATCTAAGATCCGATGTCATCAAATCAACAAGGAGGAAACATCCATAAGAGGTTGTGGTTTTTAAAATGCAAGATGATCATTATAATTACGTTGACGCCTTTTCATCTATCAAATGCGAATACAAATGTACTGTCTTCAATTTAACGACGCCTTTATAAACTTCTTTAGATATGAGCTTCTATCATTATTCTAAACCATGCATGAAGTCCATGGATGGTTATCCGGGTTCATCGAAAGCAACATACTGCGGTGCCGGTGACGATCGCCTTTATGCTAAACCTAAAAAGCCGCTATTTCGCAACAAGTAAGATGAAATATAAGTTCCATGTAGTGTATCAATTCGTATAAATTCCAATCGATCCAAAGAACGATTGAAGCGATAGTCAAAACTGCCACCCAAAGAACCTTGAGAAGGTACAAAGTTTTATGCATTGTAGCGACATTATAAAGTAAATTGTAAAAACATTTTGGTTAAGTGGGCAGCCCCTTTCTATATCACAGCGAAAGTCAAAATTAAATGCACACACAATGTGATGCAAGTGAGTGGCAAATCGGAGGAGTCCTTCATGCAAGAAGGAAAGAGTAATCTCATACAACTCCATAAAAGATGAACAATGCTCAAGCAAAGCAACAATTGCTTCACCCATGATCAAAATGTCTAAAGGGTCATAAGAGTCTTTTCTTTACGCATGGCGTATGAAGCATTATTTCAGTGCTTCTGCTGGAGGCGAATTTTAGTTGGCATACGAATCACCAAAAAGCCTTCCCCAAATATATCTTCAATTTGAGGTAAAGCAAGAGGCTGGATGGAATTCCCAGTATAGACTTAGCGTACTCCGCAAACCAAAAATCTAAAATGTATTGATGGCACACTCTCTCGACGAATTAGTTGAATCGTATGCATCAGAATGCCATTCCACCTTTGTCCAATTAAACGCTACGTAAAAGATTCAAGAGAATTCTGCACTCACGTCGTTAAATCTGGCAGTTATGCCTGTAGTTCTTGCAAAGAAAGCAAAATATACGCATACAGAAGAGAAGTTTATAAAAAAGATATATAAAGAGGAAGACTTTTATATCTCCGCGCCAAGGATAATCGCTAAGGCCCCGTGCAGGCATCAAGAGTAAGAAAGTTAATTTTCATGGTACCTAAGGATTCAACAGCCGAATTCACACGGATCTATATATGAAACAAAAAGAAGTTATTTTGGTCGGCATGGAGAAGGACATCACCAACTACATCTCGCTGGAAGATCAGCTACTTCAAACGAAAACATAGCAACTCGGGAACTTCTCCTGAACCTAGGAACTCAAAGGCTAAATGAGAAATAGGCAGGCTGGTTGTGGAGCATGGATCTTATGTAACCGCGACGGCAAGAGCAGCAAGGGGCCATAAAGTCCTGGCAGCGTCGCCGGGAGTGGCATCAAATATGACTCACTTTTGTCGCCTCAAACTGCATACAACCCTTTCGCGAACATCACTCCGCTCTTGCTTTAAGCAAAGGAAGACCCGGGGATCGCGACCTGATTCCGTATGTGGAAGTCCGCATATTCTCGCATTGTAGACCAAGTCCACGCAAAACGCCCTAAATGACCACCTATCGCCCTGAAAGTTGTTTTGGAGTTACAATGAATAGTACTTCCCAAACTGATGCGGAGTTGCGCGAAATTGTTTCAAACACATGCCCAGGAATCCGTATGGAATATGTACCAAAATGGGGTGCTTAATCATAATCCCGTACCGGTATTCTCTACGTATCAGTTGCCAAACCCTCGGCAATGTTTCCCCTTATGATAAGTTATGGTTACTTCAAACACCTGACACCTGCATAATACGCTATGTCCACAGAACTTTCTCACGCAACGCCTATATCGTCACTGGTTCAAGAAGTTTGATCGCCTTTGGCAAAGAAGTGGACAAAGAGCATAGCCAATAAGCTACGCGACCAGTGGAAATAAAATTCCAAGTAGAGGATAATGTTCTTTGACTCAAAATAAAAGCCAACGTCTCCGACTCCACGTTTCAGCTCCGTTGTAGCATGATCATTCCACATCATTCAAAGGATGATAATCATCCTATAAATTGATCTCCCTCAAGACACTTGATGTAGCTCATAAAGCCTTCCATTACGTTTTAATAGTTAACAACTTAATCCGGAGAGATATGGGAGACTCCTAAACTCCTGCCACGGTAATGATTGAAGAACAACTTGAGATTTTGTTCCTAAGCTCTTTGATAAAACCATATAAGAAAAACAAGAAGATCTCAAGTCTTCCAATATTTTCATCAGGCGCCGGAACACTTATCGCAGAAGACGCCGACTTCCTCAGATTTAAATCGACTATCATTAAATGCGCGAATAACGTCGCTTTACAACAAATGCAAGGCACGTCCCGCCATCGATATTGTCGACATCAAAAGAGAATGTGAGTGCATGCATTCAAAGAAAGATCCGGCAAATAAGGCATCAAAAAGCACAGCGTATGCATTCATCTGCGAAATGTTCGTGGATGCATGTAGAGGGGCATGTGCTAGAGCGATGATGGATCATCTTTAATGTCACGGACACTTGATGCCTATAGATTAAGTAAGCACACATGAGTCCTAGAACGTGGACCGCGGATAAGCGCGATAGGAACCACCAGAGTCTATGGCTATTGGAGGATATAAAGCCACCTCCTATGCCAAGGGTGATGACAAAAGGTGTAGGTATTAGACACATTCATCTTAGGCATCCACCATTATGGGGAAGCATACCCCCTATGTTGGGGAAATGTTGCATTAAAATGTAGGTTAAATTAAAAAGGGGTGGAGCGGAATCCTTCATAGAAAACCACAATATATTAATTAAACTAACTTGCTCGGCAAATACGTAGAAGTAATGGCAACAAACGGATAAGCACAGCACGACATGAATATAGAATTTGTATAAGATTTTGTCTCTGCAATTTGTGACTTCAAAATACATTATTATATTATTATAGTGTAAGAATGAAAGCCATATAATGCTGTATGTAATGCGGAATATAGCCTTTACATTTATATCGATATAATTAATCAAAAGCGTGTTCGCTTTCACCTTTTTAATGTAATGCCGAGGACAACATTACGCTATGGGGAGAATGTGACGTTCTCCCCAGAATATAACACGTATATAAATACATATATCCTGTGCCCACGCCACTATACAAATCTACATTAGTAGACTTGTATGCACTAAGTGGGGTGGCATGGGCCAAGTTATTTACATAACTTAGCTTAACCTTTTGTGTGAGGACTCCATTTCCATCGCAAGTTTCACTTATACGTGACCACCACATGGACGCCGCTCTATTGGAGCCTCAAGTGGGCAATCCCGTGTATAGTGTATACCATATCCGCGAAGCTCATGGCTCAATTTTAGAAGTCATGATGTGTTCTTATGTGTGTTCCTTGTGGTCCACTCTGAGGGAATCTCGGGCTTGTTGTGCATATTGGCGTTCTATGTTATGGTGTGAAAGGACTCAAAGTCCAAAACTTTGTAGACCTACATTAATCTTGGATGCAACTTCCTGCGTTTATAATAAAGCATCTACCTTTTTCTTTCACTAATTATATTCTCTATAATCCCACGCCGAGGACAACATTATTCTAAGGGGGTAGAATGTGTGACGCTCCATGGGTACAAGCAGATACATATACTAACTCCGACATCACCACCATGGCATAAAGTCCATTGGGGTATCAACCTAACGCAAGCTGCCAAATTAACTCAACTGTAAAGATTCAAGTAATAGTATTAATTAGTAAAATATGCTAATTAAAGCGCTTCCACTTGGCCTAACTTGATTGGCCATGGGCAATTGCCATTTTTGAGTGGCAAAATTGAGCTCCCAAATTTCAATTTTGCCCGGTAAATTCGAGTTTGGGAAGACTTAAGAGAGGAAGGAGCCAAGGTAACCTAACACCTCACCGCCGGCGGATGTTCTTCGGTGATTACCGGTCCTCGCCACGTGCCTGTTCCTTAGGTAGTTGTGTGCTATTCTAACCCTTGTTTGAGTAGATGGATGTGATTAGATTCTATTTTATGATCTAATTTATGATGATAATGGAGACACCAGACCGACATCGTTTCCTTCGCTTTCCTGTGTTGTATTGATTATGGGGGTAGAGACCTGTGCTGGCTATCTAGATTTAGTGATGCCCTGCGAACCCCATCCTATTAAATGCGGCTCGCGGCATAAGAGCCCACCTCGGCTGCGGATGCGACGATTCCAAATAGCGAAAGTATGATGATGAATTGGGGTGGGTCCTACCTACGCGGCTACGCAGGACTCCTATAAGGTGCTAGGCTTATAGTTGGTCACAAAGGAAGTCGGTATGAGTCCACACTCCTGGGTCGCGTGACATGCCTATATGGACGCTCGACTCGAATCTGGCAAGGGAGCCCGCCTTTAGATTTAGGGGAGTGCAAGCTCTGCACTGACCGTGGGTCACTTCCATGCAACCGTTCTTCTAAGACAATCTGGACCCTCATACCGTGAGGTATGCCTCTCCACCGTTTCACCGTCGGACCGGGAGATGTAACTTAGAAGTTCCATGGGGCGATTCCATGCGACGGTTCTCCCAGTACTACAACTGTGCCGGTATAAAGATGTTCCGTACCTTATCCGGCAAAAGTAATGAGGGGCGTGGAGTGGACTACCCTAGCCATTGTTCTATGCCAGCCCAACATCAGAAAGAGCACCTCTATCCGCTGATATCCGCAGGCCTTTGATCGGCCGTACCGCACTCTACGAGTCCGAAAGCCCGCTAGGAGCCCATATATGGTGCTTTCGCTACAGTTATGTTGGTGTTCTATCAGATTCTTATGGATGATGATGGGCCACCCTTTATGGTGGTATCCAGTTCGTTAAGTTAAGTGCTAACATTGTATGTACGCTCGCAAGCAGATTCCCATAGAAGGCATGGGATCTAATGATACTCCGCAGTCCTCTCTCGGACACTTTGCCCATCACAAGTGGTCCGGCCGTATCACTTGAAGTGGCCTTTTATGGTGGTATAGTTCTATGTAAAGAAGGCCGGATTCCTCAGTAATCAGTATGATGGGGAGACGATAGAGCCGTGGAGCCGCCACAATAAAAGGAAGGGAGAAAGCAACTGATACCGAGTATTAGAGAAGGAGAAATCAGTGGACAAAACGCAGGGCATGTGGATCGAAAGAAAGAAAGGGCCGCCCATTTTCGTGTGGGTGGCTTGGTTCTTTACAACCAAGGGACTGCTCCCCGTGATTCATGTGAATTGCTAAAACATACAGAAAGGAATTCGGATTGATTGCTAGTTCTTTTGTGGAATGCAAAGATTTAAATTGATCTCGGTGAACTGAATTCATGGCGCCTTTGGTTGCGACCCGATTTGTTGTGTGGAGAAAGTGGTAGCGTAGTATTAGAAACCAAAGCCATTATGTGAACCTCGGCTTCCAGCGAGCTACCCGGATCCATCTATTTCTGCAATGATCAATCCAACAACGAGTCTCTTTGCTATCCGTATGAGTTCCGTACCAAAATTAGATTTTGTTTGATTTGATCCTCGACTCAAGCCTGGGCGCGGCATGAGCTTCCGTGGTCCGTGAGGTATGCCTGTGACAATCGCCTCCATATTTTTAATTTTGTGAGCAACCGATCGCTTATGCATGTCTCAAAGTTTTAATTCGCTATGATGGGTATTCTACCGTGGTTCATTGCAAATCTCCGGGATTCGACCGGTGGGTTGTAACTCCCTTCTTCCTGAGATGAATCGGGAAAAAGCCACATGCCTTTTCATCTCCGTTGTTGCATGGCTAAGTTAAGCTTGCCATTTCGATTAGCCCTAAACCCGAATTCAAAATTAGGGCTATGTTAATGAGATTTACCTTCATTTCTCAAGATTAGAAGGTAAATGGGCCAAAGCATGGAGCTGGGGGGACATTTTTGCACCAGCTAAGCACCCCCCTAAGCACCTAATGCTGAAAACTTTACTTATTTTTGTCTTTTTTTTTATAACTCATATTCCATGGCGTAATATGAATGCGTTTAAGGAAAAAATATCAAAAAAAAAATAAAAGAAAAATATTTTTCAAAAATACAAAGAAAATAGCCCCAAAAAGCACCCACTAAGCACCATGTGTCACTGACACAAAAAGTGTCCGCCACCTCCATGCTTTGACCCAAACACAGTTCTTGAATTACTGAGGTAGTTAGTTGTTGTGTTAATTGTCCTACGTGGCATGTGTCCTATTTAGTTGCTTTCTTCCCATCCTTTTCTCATCAGCCTACGGCATCTCTTCTCTTTTCATTGTTGAAGCGTCAAGTTTTGTGTTCTCTCTTTGACCATAGAAAGCTAGAGCCATCAACTCCTAAGAAAAGCACCTCGCTGCCCAAATCTCTCGATGGAATAGGGAGAGCTTCGGTAAGCAACAAGAGGGTGTAGAGGATCGCCCCAGTTCTGGCTTCCGTTATGGAGAGCCTTCGATGCAAAAAATTTCTGGTCCAATGGAAAGCAACTGGAGATCTTTGGCCGCTTTTGAAATGTAAGATCGGTCCTCAGAGGAGGAGATTCAAAGCAAAGCAAGAAGCCCCATCTGAAATTTGAGGGCAACATAAAGCAGTATGATTTCTTGAATGATATTAAGGATTCCTTTGCAGATCTAGAAAGCCATTTGAGACTGCAGAAGACCCTGGATCCGATGTGCAAATCGATTATTGATAGAGGTAACAATTTGATTTCTAATAGAAAAAAATTATCATGGATTAGGGATCGAGAGGAGGCAAGGTTTGCATAATTTTATGAGATGGCCTCTTCTGATGGTGATAGGCATTTGCTTAAGGCGAGAAGATTGGCTGGAGACTAGAGCTGTTCTTCCAGAAGCGTTTTAGTTACCAATATGATATGAAAAGATCCAATTTATCTTTTGTATGCCAACAACCTGGCCATTTGGTTGCGACCTGCCCTTCTAAGCCTTTCTTCGTGCCTATGCCTCGAAATCTATGTCTCCCAGTTGCAGTAAACATAAACAATTTATTTTATAAGCCTTCTTAAGCTTGCTCTATTTTGCCTAGTTTGTTTTCAATTATGAATTCTACTTGTGTTCTCAGGCTTATATTCACACTGTTGAGCTTTCTTTCATGTTTTCAATCTCTGTTTTCTTGATTTTTTCTATTTTGTTTCCTCTGTAACAATTTTGCAATTTCTTTACCCTGCTCTGTTTTCAGTAGTTAAGTTGGAATTTCTCTGTTCTCGGCTCTATTCTAGATTTACTTTTCACAGCCCGATTTTAGTTTTCTTAGGCATCATGCATTTGTGGCAACCCAAGCTATGGTGCACATCTGGACGGCATTTTTCGAAACTGTCTGTTACCTGTATTCCCCTTTACCCCAGCTCTTTTGTTTCGCTAGATCAATCTAATATTGGAAGGCATACTTTGTATCTCAGCATGAACTATTCTGCCTCAACCTAGCCTAAAACAAAGTTATCTACAGTTTCCCGTCGCATATCTACCTGCAACCCGATACTGACTCTTAAATTTTGCGCCTATCTCTCTATTTTCAATGGCTACCACTACCAAGTCTATTCCTTTTATATGCTCTTCTTTGAGTGCGGTCCCTAAAGCTGGTAACAAGTCACGGCTCATTTTAGACCTCCGCTTTGTAAATAGTTTTTTGGCTCACATTTCCTTCAAATACGAGAACATTAAAGATGTCCCAGCCATAGTCAACCCTAAAGATCTTTTGTTCACTTTTGATCTTCACTCGGTTTGCCATCATGTTGACATTAACCCTACTTGTTGGACCTACCTTGATTTTGAGTTTGAAGGTGTTTTTTATATGTTCACATCTTTACCATTTGGCCTCTCATCTGCTTGCTATGTCTTTACCAAGTTAATGCGGCAGCTCGTGCGGTTGTGGCATTCAAAAGGTTGTCGTTGCATTCCTCATGTTGATGGTTTTCTATTTTCCACTACTTTTGCCAAGTTTAAGCATGTCCAGGATATGGTACTTCATGATTTTGAGGCAGCTGGTTTTGTTCTAGCCTTACACAAATGTCAATTGGAGATCTCTCATATAGTAAAATTTTTGGGTTTCACCATTGACGCAGTGTCTAGTTCCTTGGCCATTGCATAGTCAAGACGTCAAAAATTCCTCACTTTGGCCGCCAAGCTTCTCTATTCCAATCGTGTCTCAGCTCAAACTTTGGCATCCTTCATGGGTATGATTGATTCCTTCCGTATAGTGTTCGGACCTTTAACTTTTATCCTTCAATCTTGCAGCCCTCTATGCTTCTATTGTGTCTAGGTCCTAGTATTTGCATCTGTCTATGTATGAACATGCTGAGATCCATTTATGATCCTCCAGTTTTGACCTCCTAAATTCTGCATTTATATGGGAGCCACTTAGTCCTTCCAAATCCTTGTGTTATGATGCCACTGGCTCTGGTTGGAGTGTCTGGGTTTATGGTTCTGCCCCGTGCTCCGAATTTGCCGATTCTTTTTCCCAGACCGAATAAACCACTCTTCAACTGCTCGTAAACTCTATGCCCTGCTTCATTTCCTTGAGCAACATGCATTCTCTTTTGCTAACTGCCAAGTCACAGCTTTTAGTGTTTCTCTTAATGCCTTCTTCATCTTATCAAAGGGTGGTTCTCGTGTTGGTCAGCTGCATGCCTTGTGCATTCGAATTTTTGTTTTGTGCTCCAAGCATGGCATAGTTCTTAAACCGGTCTGGATTCCTCACAACCTTAACCAGTGGGCAGACTACCTTTCAAAAATTGTGAAGTTGATGATTACACCCTTTCTAAGTCTGCATTTCTCAGGATTGATGCAGCATGGGGACCGCATGATTGGGACCTTTTGTTAATCCCCACAATAATCATATTGTTAACTTTAACTGTTGGAATCCACTTCCTGGTGTTTTGTCCCCACCTCACAGTCATGGGCCGGCTCTAATAGTTATTGCTTCCCCCCTCTAAGCTTGGTCTCCAAGACCGTAGGTTTTGCGCTTGCTTGCAATGCAGATATCACGTTAGTTATTTTCCAGTAGGAATCTGCCCCATGGTGGCCAGTTCTGAATGATGAGTCTGGTAACTGGCTTCCTTGTTTTGTGGATCACTTGTACTTTCCTGCAGGTGGCCATAGCTTGCTTGGTGGTTCTAGGTCCTCTTTGCCTTATGGGAAGCCTACGAGTCCAATCATTGCGCTTCAGCTTCATGCTTCTAACATGGTGAGTTATGGTTTTTTCTTTCAGATGTATTCAATTCCGGGTTTTGGCCATCATTGGATGATTCAAATGACGAGTTGAGTTATTACCACTGCTCAAAGGCTATGTGGTTAGTGCTAGAGCCCCAAATACTTTGAAGAGCTATCGGCAACCATGGTCCAATTTTAGGGCTTGGTGCATTTCTAAGAGACTTTCTTTTTTACCTGCATCTTCCTTGTCTGTCTCCTTGTACATCTCTAAACTTTTGTCTCTACCTCCTTCCTTTTCTCGTGTGAATATCAACCTTACTTCTATTGCTTTCCATCATCAAGTTGCTGGCCTTGCCAAGCCCACTGACCATCCTTTGATATCCCTAGTGCATGACCTAGCAAAAGAAATGATCCCGCAAATAGCTGCAAAAAGCAACCTCTTTTACTTCATATGATTAGAAAGCTCATTGATTGTTTTTGCTTCTCCTTCAGCTTCCTTGCTAGATGTTATGCGCTGCACGTCTTTAGTTTTAGCAATTTATGCATTTTTACATAGCTCTGAGTTGCTTGCTTTCCAGTGGCATGAGATAGTTAGGTGGCTCCTATTGCCCAGTCCTTTTACTTGAACACCTTATCAACATGTAAGCTTAGAAGCACAGCTGGCCCTTTCGGTGATTTCCTTTTTCGTGGCATCTATACCTCCATTGCGGGTTCTTACATTCGCAAAAAAGTACTCCACGCTACGCTCTTGGTTCCGACATTGCTTACAGTCCATTGGAGAGGATGCTAATGCATTTGGATTACATTCTGGTAGATGTGGTGGCACTATTGTAGCTTCAGCCTTTGATATTCCAGATCGTTTGTTTAAGGCCCATGGCCGTTGGAGTTCAGAGTCTGTCAAGGATGGTTGTGACGCTCCCTGAATCCATACGATGCTCCCATCGTATAAGTATGGGAAATTTCCCTCCCATGGCAAACTCCATGACCATGAAAAGGCCCTCCGTCTGACTCGGACCACTTGTGATGGCCAAGTGTCTGGATGAAGGACACGGAGGTGTCGTTCATCGGCTCTACCCTGGGCTCAGACTCATGGGGGTCAACTGATAGTCAAGGCCTCCGGATTACAACAGACAGAAGTATAACATGGCGTTGGCATTAGGGCAGATTTGGAGTCTCAAAATAGCCTCCTATCAGCCATTCCATGTCATACTTCCGCTCCTTTTTTCCATGCCACCTAGGATACCAAACTCTCATAATTACAGATTTACTTGGAATATTCTCCCAGAATAAGGGGGATCGCACATTCATGGCGCCATATGTATTTAATTCTGTTGGTTGTCGAACGGTGATGCAACAACGTGGCTTCTAAAAATCCCACTTGCATTATAGCATCACGACAACACATGTGAGTCTCTTTAGGGGTTGCCCTTAAAGATAAATTGTCTAAACATAATTTAGAAGGTCGGGCAAATAATAGAGTTGCAAGATTAGTTATGCTGGCGAATGTTTTCTAGACATGAATGTTTTTTATAGAAATCTAGGTGAATCATGGCCAATATTATTTTGCCAAGATTTAAGTGTCTTTATTTTCCAAGTGCAATTTCTGTGGTGAAATTTTATTTACCGGCATCCATATTTAATCAAGGACGCAAACACATTATAACAATAGTTGCATGATGCAATACCACAACTTAACCTTTGCAGATGAGAACGTGGCTTATCCTTGTAGATAAAACAAATCTATTAAAAGGGAGGTCTGTAAAAAAATGCTCTCCAGTGCATCCTTAGAAGTATTTGAAACACAATAGCTACAAAAATAACTTTTAAAATTATCATATGTACCTGGATGGATATGGAGAATAGATTGGGTTATGAAGAAAGCCTAGAATATTAGGCGATTCCTTAAGAAACCTTCAAGAAGGAGGGTAGAGGATAAGGCGAATCCATAGTTATGACGCTTAGTGGATGTGGCGAATTTTCAAGTGGAATGAGATTTGTTTGTAGAAAAGTTGGCTAATTTTATTTTTTTCATCTATAACGTAGCGTCAAAATTTCTCAATACCCTTAAAAAATAGCCTTTTGGCGAACTTTCGTCCTTAAGGACTACCCTGGTCTCTTGGTTTGTCAGATACCAAGCGTGCGCATCACCGATTCTTGTCTTGCGCTATTTTCATTTAGAGGCCATGCCCATACAAGCTTCCTGCCTTCTACATTTCAAAATTTGAATGTGTAGGTTGAAGCTTTATTATCGAACTTTCATTTAGTATTTGGCATTGCGCCTTAAAGGGTTAAATGGCCCGGATCTTTACTTCATCCCAATTGAGGCTTCCGGCCCCCTACAATTCGAAATTTGAATTTGCTTAATGTATAAAAGCATGGATTGTAGGAGAATGGACTTTCAATTTGCATATACGTTGAAATTTCAAAAAGCGAGCTGGATACGGATATTAGAAACTCACCGCGAAGTGAGTGGGGAGGGGCACAAATTGTACACCTTAATTTGCCCGTGCGATTCCATGATATGGAAGCTCAAATGATGTGTGGATAAGGATCAAGCCCGACTCACGAATATGCTCCGATCTTCATATGTAAAAAATGAGGTCTAAAAATAAGAACTTAGACCTCGGCGTGTTGCGTCTTAGGGATCAAAAAGTGTCGACACACAGGCGGATGGCGGTTTATATCCATTGGATCCGTTAGTGGCAAAAAACCGTCATTTCGGGGCGTTTCAAGTTTAGTCCCGATTTTGTGGTGGCCCGGTAGCTTTCGGCCTCACAGGATATTGTGAGAGAGATTGAGAGGGATGAAAGCATTGGAATCAAATCTGGTTCCTTGAAATGAGAGCACTTCCGATTGTCACAAAATTATAACTTAAACCAGCGACTCTTTTTCTCTTCTTCATTACTCCCAACTGTAATGAAGGGGAAAGAATAATGAAAAGCGCGAGGGAAAACCTCTTTGAGGATCTGAAGTGGACAAGTCAAATTGGTGATAGGGCAGGCTGCGGGAAAAGATCAAGAGCTTCGAAGAGCAAACTTTGAAGCTTCAATGTAGGTTAAAAAATTTGAAGAAACACCCTTGGCTTGCGAGAAAGGAAGAAGCACTTTTCGGCCAGATAGAGGCCTGAAGTTTGGATCAGGTGCATTTCAGGGCCTCCGTCACAGCCACAAGGTCAATTTACAACACTAGCAAAGGCCAATCAAGATGCGGGAAAACTAGAAGCAATCTTGGTTCATGGTGAAGAACCTAGCGACAAGCGAGGGAGATAGTGGACATGATTTGTCAGCCCTACAACTCTTCTCTCAAGAAGATGGTATTGGAAATGGTACTAGGAGATCTACAAGAAGCTAGAAGCGTGGGATGTACCAGGCTGTTTGTGACGATGTAGGCATCGATGAAGCTTGGTTACCGTTCTCTATTCAAGCCGTTCTGGCGCGTTAAAAGAATGGGCACAAAAAAGTATTGGCTCCGTCCACAAATTGTTGAGAATACAAGGGTTACTAGGACAAAGATGATGTATGCCATATTAGGAGAGATGCACCCGTTGAATGTGCTTGTCAATCATAGCCATAAAAGATAAGAATGGCAAGGATTGTTGTGATATAGTTGGAATGAATGAGCATAATAATCTTTGGGTTGACCTCTTAGTCTCTTACAATTCCTTGTCAAATATTATGACTTAACAGTTTCGAAACTAATGGTAAGATTGAAGTTTGCATAAAATTAGATGAAATGGAGGCCGACCAAGTTTGAAAGTATGAGAGGGTATTAGTTGTCATCATGAATAGAGCAATTGAGAATGCAATTGCACATGCTAAATCAAAAGAGCAACAAGAATAAAAAAGATGTAGAATTGTGGGACGAGGAGAGAAAAGCGTCTTGGGAAAATGGTTCTCATGTCAATCGAAGATCACACACAGTGATTAGGTCTCTTTAAAGTTTGAGGAAAGAAACCCACGGTATTGAAATGGGTGTTCAATCAAAGACATCCAGAGTCTAATATCTAGATTCAAGGGGACGGGAAAAATTGCAGAGTAGATCACTATGGATCTTACAAAGTAATTTTTTCAGCGTCGATTAAAAGCGAAAAGCAATATACAACATAAGTGGAGGAGGACAAGGAACATGCAAAAAGTTATGCATCTTGCAATCATGCAAGGAAGTCAGAATGCTTGGGAAGGCTGTTTCCACCTTGTCCCTTAACCAAAAAAAATCCTCTAATAGAGGAGAAAAAGATCCCAGTTCCATGGCATTTTCCCATTCCATTAGAGAGGGTTCATATCACGCTGCGGCTTTGTGAGAATCATCAACAAGATGATATTTTTGAGTTCTGGTTAAATGCGGAACATTTGGACAAGAAGAAAGAAGAATTCGTGGAGTTGAACATATTTCTAATAAAGCGGGTTTGCATGGTGGCAATGTAAGATGAAAGCGAGAGCAAGAAGAACAAGTGTGCCAAGTAAAGGTGTCAATTGGAGGTGAAAGCTCAGCTGTAACTTTATAAAAAGAATCATAGAGAGCTGAGCAGGAAACCGGATGGGAGAAAAGGCCTATGAATTTGAAAAATTGCTGGTTGATCGCGAAGCAAGACCACTTCGATGGCGTTTGTTCGGCATTGAGGAAAAAAAAAAGCATGGGATGCATTGTTTGAATTGTTCCCATACATTGGAAGGAATGGACCTCACAAGAGAGATCTGAAAATGTTAAGTACAAGCGAATAACAAATTTATTAGGAGCTTACATAGGCAGGGGGGGAGAGTGAAGTCACGCACTACTTGCACATCTTTTGGGCTCATACACCTTGGTTTTAGGAAATATGGAAGCCTAGCGGTATGGGTGCACAAGGCATGGAAATTAGCATAAACAAGCTAAAATAGCATTTCATCGTAACACTCAAAGGGGGTGGAAATGTGGGAACCAACCCTCTAAGAGGATGGCCCAGTGGTTTTATAGAAGGCGATGGCTTCATCGACAAGAAGGTCGCTTTAAGAAACCAACCAGTTATAAGCTTATTGGCATATCTTTGAAGGAAAGCGAAAACTTGCCCAGCAAAATTCTAGAAGACCCCACTAGCATATGATGGAGATCTAAGAGACAAAAGAATCGGTAAAATATACTTGTAATGTGTAGCATGTTCACAGCCTTGAGAAGTACTACCTCAACCTTGTTTACAAAGCGTAACCCCGCGTCATGTGATCTTGTTTAGATCATCTGACATTGAGCAGTCAAGTTATTTATTGCTTTGCATTTATGTGGCTGGCGTCGTGTGATGCTTTACAAGATAATAATAAAAAAGGTTATTTTTTATTAAAGTTGTGAAAATTGTTATATTGAAAAACAAAATACAACGACTCATTGTTGCTCCAGTGTGAGCTCTTCTTCATTATCTTCATCATCATCATCAGCTTCGTCCTTGTCTTCATCTTCGTCTCTTCTCCACAAGCCAGCAATCACCCTATCCAAACATTCCTCCAATTTGTCCACCATCTCTTTGTACATGTCCGCTCAGTCCCAATACCTGGCGTGTTCTTACACTTTGAATTAACAACCTGGTTGATGTCATAACCACCTTAGTGCGGTTGTTGGGGCATAACCTTCCCCCTCTGTCCCAACCTTCTATTCAACAGCTTTGATATGCCTCTCACAGCTCGAAGCATGAGAAGGTTGAATTCATTCTCTTCTTATTTTTGCTGAATTGTAACGGCATTTTCCTTTAGAAGATCGTCTTGCTCCTTCAACCTCTTCATTAGAACACCCAACACTATGTCAGAAGGGAGTTCTATCCTCGGGCGTTTTCCTTATCGGTGGTTGAGGATGTGGAGGCCATAGATGACAAATGGGAGGGGCGTTAAGATTATAGAAGTGAAGGGAGCAAAGACTCTAACTTGGGGAAGGAGCACAATGCAAGGACCTCAATTTATACATACTAGTGCTTGAACATATTAAATACATTAAATTTAGCAGTCATCGCGTGTCAAAGCCAGTTTAAATCGGTATCCGCTAGAACACATTAATGTCTTGTCATTGGAACACATTAACTATTCTAAGTGCAATTTTGTATCCACCCCGCGAAATCTGTACGCACTTTAAAAGCTTATGAAGGGTTTAAACCGTTGATCTCGTCTTGTCATTCTCTCTACCACGGATATTGAAAATTAAAATAGGAAACATAATATTCGGCACATTTTTTTCAAAAACTTTTTCCATTCGCGAAACAAAATAATTACAAACATAAAAAAAAAACGGGTCCCTCTAGGAGGAGCCGATGCCTATGATAATTTGGGCAAGCTCTTCACCGGAGGGCAAGCGATAATTTTTTCGCTCCTCAACATGATTGCCAGCCCACCTATCGTTCTCATACTCACTTGCAACCTTATCTTCCAGCTCATCGAGTTTGAGCTCGGCAGCCTCGCCCAAACATCATTGCGGACCTAAGCCTCTCTTGGAGGTTAGATCTTGTGGTCGGTGAAAAGCTAAAGCAACCTCAGAGATAGCATCAAACTTCGCTATTGTTTCCATGATGTCCAACTCGCCCACAATAGAACGGATAAATCGCGATCGGCGCAACTTCCTCGTTGTCATGTGGGCGGATGCATACCATTCGGGAACTTCACATAACAATCCATGGCGAAGCTGACAGCGGAATTACAAGAAGATGTTTAGGAGCAGATGAAAGGCGGTATCGCCGAACTCAAGTGATGGGTTAATCGATTATGAAAGGGGACATAGCCGTTGTGGGGAGATTTGTCCCGTACATTTTAGGGTTAGGGTTAGGGTTGGATCACCTGGCCTTGAAAACTACTATGTGCAAAAAAGCACAATGCTTCTTGCTGGCGTCGTGTGATCCTCAATTATAACATTAAAAAAAAAAAATACAAAGTGCAAACCTAGGCTTCTAAGAAAGAAATGGACTAAGAGATGAAGCTTATAAGGAAAGCCATTATATTAAAGAATATTATACATCCGAAAAAAAACCGAAGGCACTTCCGCGGCCTTTTTTGTGGGGGTCTTTCTTCTTGTTGTATTGACCATAAAATTTTGACCATAGTACTCGGGAATCCCCTTATGCGTAGACCAGCGCATGTCCTTGGGCATGGCGTCCACCCACAGCATGTATTGCTTTTAGTCATGAGTCCTCAAACAGGCCAGGCACCAAGCGCTTCCGCCATTTGAAGAGCATTTAAAGGCGGTTTTGAATCTGAATCGGTATGATGTATCGCGACCACACTCTTGCGCTCTTTCACGAGCACGGCAAATGGGAGACGCACGACCATCTCGGTCTTCGACTTCTTAATCTTTGCGGCCTTTAATGTCGGGGCTTAGCTTTCCACTTCCGGCCACTACCCTCACCCACCCGGCATTTTGCGGTACATTTGCTCGGCCGACTCTTCACTGCCTCTCCACATTTACGGTCGCCTTCCCTTTAAAGCGTTGGGCCTCCTCCTTTGATTTGAAGGTCTGGGGCTGATCCACGGGGAAGGCGCAGGAGGAGCAGGAAGAGAAGCGTGACTGTCAATAATTAATCCGACATCATATTAACGCTTCGGCGTCTCCCCTTTTTCATCCTCCTCGTCTCCAGAGGCGGTGCACCTCCCTACTAACTTCAGCCGGTGCTTCCCCACCCGTCATTCATGCGGGTTGTTTTCCGGCTTACGGTAGGCATGGTCGGAGGAGGAGAATCTCTCATAGACTTGATTCAGATGTGATGAAGGATATGACTAATGTAATCTTTTGGCCTTACACCACGGATGGATCCTTGCGGTTTGCTTAGTTCTTTATATGGCTTCTCGGTTGGATGGCTTTATACTACGAACAACGACAAAATAGACAATTGGCAAAGAGATAAATAGTAAAAAAAAGCAGTCAGTAAAATATGATGGTAACTTTTTAAATAATTGTAATAAGAACCTAAAAATATTGGACAAAATCACGGAACCCTAAAAACATCGGACAAAAAACAAATAAAAACTGAGATTCAACTAAGCGATAGACAATTTCTTGTTGATCGTGAACTCACTAAACTTTACATTTCCCTCTTGCACGTAGCCAACCTAATGCCATCAATGAAATAATGGAAGTCGTTAGCAATCTCCTCTGTCTCCATTAGCACTCTTAGCTCTGGATAATGGCCATTCGATTTCCATGGTGGGTGCATAAAATGACTTCCTCCCTCGCCATGCTTTCGAATATCTACCGCCGAATTATGCGCTATGGTCCTCAAGCGGCTCCCAAAAAGTTGTCGCGACCTTTCTTTTTACATTTCCTTTGTTCTAGTTTTGTTTTGGAAGAAAGTATCTGAACTTAAAGGAGGACTTAACTTCAGCGGCACTCTGTTAGTTGACCAGAATGATTCGTGGAATCGAACATCCAGTCGGAACAAAAATAAGCCATCCACAAAATCGGCGAGGGGGAGAAAGCGTTATATGTCTTGAGCTTTTCGAACTTCCTGCGCCATCTGGAATATGTTAGCAAATACCTCAAAGCGGTGTGAAGATTTTGAAACTCATCCTCACGCCTCCGTTTTCGGACATTCCGCTTGCACCTCGTCGACCGAGCATTTCTTCATTGCAATTACATTGTTCTCATTAGTATGTGGCTTACAAAGTTCATTAAAGGGGCAATTCAACCGGCCTCAGCTTCGGTTTCACGACCTTTACATTGTAATCATAATACGTAAAACCGGATGCTTATACCCATAAAGGTCCGGCATCCATACCTTGGAAAGGACAATTCCGATGTCTATGTGATACACGACAAGGACACTACTAATGCTTTAGGCGGAGCGACATCCACGACGTCGATAAAACATAAATCTGCACAATAAATTTGTTTGTAAACGGTGTCAACGAAAATAAATAAAATATAAGATCGGGCCCCGACGCCGAAGCTGTTTCTCATGCGGTTAAATAGTGACCTACGACTTGGCGTCGTGTGATCCGATTAAGGTGATTTACCATTTCTTGCGGGCAATTTTGGGAAGCTTTTTTGGTGGAGATTAGCTCTTTGGCCATCGGAAGGGGTATATGCATGTCGTTTATTATACTTTCCACTTTCCTACGCTAGAATTCAACTTGAACTCTTTTATCCTACCTATCCAATGTGTCATGCGTCCCAATCACCTTTGTCAAGCAACTCTATGCTGCGCCCTGGTTGATGGCGGCATACTCACCTGAACCTATTGAGACAAAACCTCCCCACTTCTTCACCTTGGGAGTTACGTAAATGAGGCAAGAACACGGAAATTATAGGAGACATGGATTTTGGATGAGGAGGAAGGCTAAGAGGATGCATATAGAGAGCGGAGTGGCTTGATCTGAAGTTTGGCGCCAAAATTTGACAAGGGAGTTGGTGATCAGCCCGGCGGTGGAGGTCCAAAGTCACCATTATTTTGGGCGGTAGTGACTCCCAAAAAAATACGGGCCATTAATATGGTTGCAACAAAGCGCCGGGCATCCCTTTATGAAAATACGCCATGTGGATGCCAAATAAACACCGCTCATTCTTCTACGCGCCAACTAATACCGACTTTTCCGTAAAAGAGGCACAAAACCTGATTGGTGGGTGGCCGAATCGGCGTGAAATCTTTAACCCAAGATATGAGCCATTTTGAGACCCCAAATCCGCCCTAATGCTGGCATAGAACAATGGCTAGGGTAGTCCACTCCATCCGCCCCTCCTATGCATACTTTGCAGATAGGCTGAATCATGCTATGATGTGGTTGTAGCCTTCCGGAGACGCAATCTCATGGAATCACCCTATGAGACTACTCGTTTCTTGTTCTATTTGATGTTTTTTACAGGGTTTATGGGATTTGTTTTAGTGTTCAATATGAACCATTGGTTTTTAGCATATCCCCAGCATGATACCAAATCAACGGCTCACATCTTTTTCCCCCAAAAAAGCTCCGCCACTCTCTAAGGTGGATTTCCAAAAATAAGAACCCAATGGTAGCCGCCGCCGATTAAGAAGCAAATATGGGTAACCCAATGCATGGGCCTGGCATGGTCGGAACATGGACGGAAAGCAGATAGAAGCCATCAAGAATCCCAGCTCTACCCTGCATGCAAACAACCAAACTCAGAAACGCCTGCCATCATCGCCCAGATCAATGGCTGAAAAGAATCAATGGCTCAGAAATTTTCTCAAGGAATTTTGCAGCCCTGCGATGGACAACTGTTGTATTTCTCTGTCAATCATCTAATAATCTAATGGGAAGAATTCCGGCAGAGCATAGCTTAGCAAATTTGCGGAATTTACAGATCTTACGGAATAATTTGTTAAATCCTTCGAGCGGACGGTCCACTTCAAACTGACCACGCTTACCAATTTCAAAAAATCCGATTTCTTGTTTGGCATCAGCTCAAAATCACACTATTCGCTCTAAACAAATGTCAATTTTGGTACATCTATTCAGGCCAGAGAATTCGAACATAAGGACCGAGGATTGGTGCGGTTAACATAGAGGAGAATCAAATGGAACTGAAGCTTCCAAATTAAAGAAGGCAAAACGATCTACTTCCGTTTCACATGGAAATTGGCAAACGGAGGATTGGAATTTCACAGCCTCCCGTTTCGGGAATTTGTCGCTTCGGCTACAACCCTACGCTATTAAACAACCTACAGCTCACAAATGCCTGCATGCCTTCCGCGTCCGGCCTCTGCACATCTCCCCTCGCCCCCGCGAATCATGGCGAGGGACGAGGGATGGAACCAAGTTTGTGTACCCACCGGAATCAATCATTCGCATGCGGACGGCCTGCAGGCTTCAACTTCAACTCTGTGGGCTTCATCATTTGTGGGCTTCGCCATGCATAGCTCTTTTGCCATACCTCGCCTGCCCCAAAACTGCTACCCGAAAAAAGGAGCGTCGCTAGTTTCTATCCACGCCCGAAAAGGGCCTCAAAAGATTTATTCTTCCTAACATTTTCGAAATAAAGTCATATAAAAACCAAAAAACAACATCACCTCTAAATGACATTAAGCTCCTCAAACATGATATACCATTTTTTATACAATACGCCACGGAAATCTTAGCCCAACCATGCCATCCCAAATCTGAAACAAAAATCGCGGTTTTTATGACTCTCGGGTTATCTCCCTCCCGGATGAGTAGGAAGGGGATGAATCCCCTCGAGAATCACAATGGTTCTATGGGTGTGCTAGAGGATACGTGCCACTAGGTGCACATCCAGTACCAGCCCTACCCCCTAAATCTAATAATGTCGGGATGTCCATATAGGCACATATTACGTGACCCAAGAGATGTCCACCACCCATACCGGTCCACACACATAGTGGCCCAGGGTATAAGTCTAGCACCTTTGTGAGAGCCCCAAAGAGCCCTTTCGACAAGGCTTCACCCCCACTTCACCGATTGTGTGTTGAATGGTGCTGAACCACATCATAGCATTCACAGCCATGTGGTCTCTTGTGCATAGGCTGCATTTATTGGGTTTAATTTTAAGGGTTCTAACTAGAAACATCTCTACTTCTAGATGGCCTTTAGGTCTCTACCTCCATTTTACCCATACAACACAGGAGGAACAGAAAGAGAGCTATCCTTATACATCCTTCCATCCATAGCTTCGAATAGAACATAAAATAGAGATTAACCATATATCTATTCATACAAGGCTTAATCCTAGCTCTCTAGGAATCCAAGCTATATACGTACTAACCAGAATCATAGCTAGGTCTACTATCTCTCTGGTTCTCCATCCTTCTGGCTGGGGCAAGGTTGAACAACAGCTCCTCCTCCACCAACTCTCTCCCAATTCGAATTGCAGCAAATTGGGATGGAAGCGCCAATTTTGATATCCCAAATTGGCAAGCCTGCCTTGCCCAATCGATTTGAGCCAAGTGGCAACTCTAGGTTGGTTAATATCAATTGATTTAATATTTTAATCCCTTTTAATATTAGGTTAAGCCCTAAATTCGAATTAGGGTTTAGGGTTAGGTTTCCACCTTAATAATTAATGACTTACATAGCTTAACCTTAGCTTATGAATAATTAATGCACCATTAATTATTCAGTGATGTGTCATGTATTTATACCCAAAAGGCATATAAATACGTGGAACGTCACATTCTCCCCACCTTGAAAATGATGTTGTCCTCAACATCAAGATTGTTCTTGCTTTAGGTCAACACATGGCATGTCGGAGGCAAGTCTCCCCACCTTGAAGAGGTAACGCGAAATTATAAGTCACATAAAAGTTGTCATGTTCAAAGTGATCAAGTTTGAAATGACGCGTAATGTGCAATTCGTAACTGTATGAGAGTTGAGTGGTGATTAATTTGAGCAACGTTATGTGGAAGGGAACATAACGAGTTATGTTGTCCTCAGCATTGGCGTCAGATGGTTATGTACAAGGAGAGTTAAAGGAAGATTGAACAGACTCAGGTCCGTGATATAAAAGATACATAGGTCCTCGATAGACCGTAGCTTATAGGGCCTAGCAGTGCAAGTAGAAAACACACATGACAACAAGAACATGGGCCTGCAATGATCCTTAGAAGAAGCTGTAGGTGCTAAGGTACGTATTTCTGGTGTGCAGAAGCATAAGATATCAATATTTACAAAATAATTTATATGTTGTGGTTGAAGGGACCACCCCTTTGAAGAAGAAAAATGAAGAAGGGAAACTCTACCATGCCTAAGGCTTGCCATCCGTCTCAGCGTAAGGAATGGTAATATTCCCATTATAGCCATAGACGAAGGCATCCTATCATGCCTATATACACATCCTCATTCCCAGGATGCATCTAGCCCGAACCCCCCCCTGCATGAAGACTGGCCTGCATGATCCCTGTCGGATCTAAGACTCACGAGGTATTGGCTGGTGGTTGTAGCATGCGTCGTTTTTCATCAAAGCCAGAGTTGATGTCATCGTTGGTGGCACCGGTAGGAAATCCAGGTAGGCCTGAACAAAAATCGCTCTCGAGGACTGATGTTCTATCCTAAAGTGTGTGTGGAACTAGTTCCACTATAGGCCTTCAGATACCTGAATCCTCAACAGAAGCCTGCATGTTGGTGAACACGTGTTGGGGTCAACCACGACCATTAGACGACAAATGCCTAATGGTTTGTGGAAGTCCCACTGTCACATTCGGGTTGGTGAGTTCCGCAGGGTTGGAACTCTTCTGGAATCCATGACTACTGACTTCTTTATTTGACTATACTGATTGATCCATACCTCTCATTACTGGACTATTCATTCATGTTATACTCTTATAGATATACATTGTAGTGATACTATATCACCGTATACCTAATTTAGAAATCATTCTTTATTCACACACATGTAGGCAGTTATATATTATACACGGGCCGTAGACATAGACAACTTTTATTTCTTCTTTTAATATAACACACACTTATAAGTCTTGCACCGTTTAGTACAAACTCAGTCTAATTGTATTAAGTTCTGTCTATATGTGTATTATACTCTCCCTTCACTTTACAATTTGTTTGATTCTAGTCTGCCCTAAGTTAATTTTGTATCATAATTTTGTTTTCTTATTTCATTACAGTTTTAACAACTCATATATATATTGCTATCCTCAGTGTTTTGTATGCCTATGACGAAACAACAACCTTAGCCAATAAGAAAGAACCTTCTTACAACTTTTACTATACTTACCAAATCAATCATCAATATCCTGCCCCACAACACAGACATTCTGGATACAGTAGCATCCCTGCAAGCTCAACTCCTTAAAACCAGCCATGTCAGGAGTAAATGAAATAGGCATAAAAGTATCGCAGGGGTGCGCGGATTTTGCATTATAATACCACTCTAAGTCTTCATCTCTCAATTTACTAGTTCTATTAAATCCAAGAGCTCCATTGCTTCTAGCATGGCTGATCCAATTTGTTAAGTAACTAGAAGTAATGCTGTTGTTGTAAGGAACTTGGAGCAAGATCAATGCAAAATTTAAAGAACCTTGGAGAGCAATTACCTTTGTTGTGTAGATGCACATGTTTTCTTCTCTATAATTTGCAACTCCAAGTCCCAGGCAGAATCTGATGCTGAGGCCCCAATTGAATGTCATTTTCACAAACAAGTTGCCATGCCCTTGACGGATTTTTCCACCCAGAAGGCGAGGCTCTAGAGAATTATAATACTCTGTGGAAGCAGATTTTGATTGAACAGGTCTGGAGATCCGCCATGCACTTAGCTTCTTGTAGGCTTTGGCAGCGCTGTGGAGCGTGACGCTGCTGCTTTGCTGAAAACCCAAAACTATGTCTGAATGGGTTGTCCATTCGTAAAATGGATCATTTTGGATTGCAAAAAGTGCCTTTTTCTAACATTGCACCTTATTGTTTACCTCCTCCAACAGTTTTTACTGTTCCAGCGATTTACCTGATATTCCAAGCAATTTACTCTGCATTTGGAAGATCTAGAAAGCACTCAGACATATTACTGCCACATAATGGTAAGCAATCTGTTTCCACATTACAGGAAAGTTTATTTAGGCTACATATCTGGATAGTAATCTATGCCCAATGCTTTATAGCTTATGCTACACATGTAAATTTATATCACTATCAATACCAAAAGCCTTGCTCCTGCCATTTTTTCTTATGTTTTCTTTAGGCTGGCAGCCTTGGCATGTATATTGTCCCAATCAAATGTTGCAAAGAAAGTATTCTTAAGACTGGCAAAGACCATGCCGAGAGTCCTTGAAGACAATAATGTTAAAAGAGAACTTCGCGCATAGGTGGACTTGGAGAAGATACATGTATATATTGGAGCAGATCTGGCTGCTTTACGTACATAAGCAGCTCCTTAGTGCATCCGAGAAAAGATGGATGTTATTGACCTCCAGGATGAGACTATAGAAACAGAAGTTTTAAATTCTATGACTGTTACGAATGAGAATTTTCAAATTGCAATCTTGTAAGCTATGTTCTTGTGCCTATTCCACTTCTATTATTGATTTATGATAAATATACAGGTTGTGGAAGTTCCCAATGTTAGCTGGGAAGACATTGGAGGCCTGGATAATATTAAGAGAGAACTTTAGGAGGTTTGTTTATTTCTCCTCCTTTTTTGATATAGTCCAATTGCAAATGCTGATTATTTGTTTTATATATTTTATATTGTACAATATCCTGTTGAGCATCCTGAGAAGTTCGAGAAGTTTAGGATGTCACCTTCCAAGGGACTTCTCTTCTACGGACCACCACCAGGATGTGGAAAAACATTATCAGCTAAGGTTATTGCAAACGAATGCCGACCTAACTTCATTGGGACCAGACTTGCTTACAATACAATGTGGTTTGGTGAAAGTGAGGCAAATGCACGGGATGTCTTTGACAAAGCAAGGCAGTTTGTTCCTTGCGCAGACTGCTCTCCACAGTCTACTCCTTGTGGTTTGATGAGGTAGATTCTATTGCTACGCAAGTATTATGTTCTGTCTGGACATGACTATGTAGTTGTGATATATGTATTATTGCACGAGTTGTGATTTTCTTCTGTTTCAAGTCCATCTTGAATTTAGTGCTTACCGAGATGGATGGCATGAATGCAAAGAAGACTCTTTTTATCAATGGTGCTACAAATAGGCCTGACATTATTTATCCAGCTCTACTTCGTCATGGTAGACTAGATCAGCTTATTTATATCCCCGATGAAGTTTCACAATTGAGGATTTTCCAAGTTGCTCTAAAAAGTCCCTACTTTCTAAAGATGTAGACATATACACGGGCTTTACTGGAGCAGATATTACTGAGATATGCCAATGTGCTTGTAAATATGCTATTTGGGAGAACATTGAAAATGCTGTGTATGATCATTTTAATTTTTCTTGAATAACAAGTATTGGTTAATGATGCAGGATTGGAAAGGGAGAAAAGAAGAGCTGAAAATTCAGAGGCTATGGATGAAGATGAAATAGAAGAGATTGTGCAATGGCACGAAAAAGTGTAAGTGATGCTGATATTCACAAGTATCATGTCACGTAGAGAGGGATAATGGGAGGAGGACCATAGGAAGTTTGACTAGTCATGTCATTTATTTGTTGGTATATGAGTCTTTGGCTTGGATCTTATGATAAGTGCTTGTGAGAAGGTGCATTGATAAGATGTCAAGTATTGTTAATAAAAGAAGTTGCATGTTCTAATGTATGATACGACCAAATGATGAGGTATGACATGTTAGCTACATTTTGTTAAACATAGCATGACAAATGTTGGTTATGAGCTTCTCATTGAGTGCCAATGTTATTTGAGAATTAAAAAAATTGTTGCTTTTCATCTGAATACTCAAATTATATATTGTTTTGCCTTTTTTTTCCTAAGACTTGGAAAAGGTGCACTAAAAGAAGAGAAAAGAGAACATTTCCTGGTAGTGGTCTATTTACATGTTATTATTAAGAACTCAAATTCGAATCTAGCAATTCCATCACCAATAAAATATAAAAGGACGTGGCAAAGTTGTCATGACTTGTGATTATTCTAGGTGATCATATTCCACCTGCATTCTTAGGGTGATGAACATACAACAAAGCCTTAGAAAAGCATCCCTTTCGTCGATCAAAGCACACAAAAATTTCAATAAGAGGCAGTTTAGCCTCCTGGGGTGTTTATAAACTTTGGTTGACAAAAATGCTTAAAAAGGATGCTGGACGAGGCATCTATTTCTGGACTTATTAAACATGTGATTCAAGTTACATAATAATGCCACGTCTCATTGAAAGTGTTAACTTCATAGAATTTAAGTGGGATTTGTTGTATATTAAATATAATTTGATAGATTTGTCCAAGATTTTATAGAACATTTGTGATGATATGTCATGCTATAGAAGGGACCATCAATCGATATTTTAAAGAAGTGTTTCAAGCTTGAAGTTTGTTAATATGCATAGAATCATTTTCATGTTAATGAAGAGAGGAGGGTCAAAGGAAGTTTGTCTCGTCATGTCGCTTAGTGTCAACAATTTGTTGGATATAGGTTTCCAATCCTATAAGTCTCTTGTTCTTTTCATTTGGCTTGGATCTTATGACCTATAAGGTGTACTTGTTAGAGAGTGAATTGATGTCATGCGGAGGACGTCATACATGAAAGGATACAAGAAATTTCTTAATGTGTGTGCTAACTAAATATGACGTGTTAGCTACATGTGGCTGATTTGAGGGAGCACGAGAGTAGTGAATATAGTGTCTGTGTGTATTTAAAGGAAGAAGAATCCATTACGAAAAGAGACGGGAGTGATGTTTTACGGGTTGCAATTTTAGTGTAAATAGCGCGTAATTTCAGTAAGAGTATCTTTACGGGAAAAAAAGAGCAGAAAATGAGGCAGGTGTGAAAAGGGATGAGGAGGGACAGGTGTGCTGGACGCGTAAGAATGTAATGTAGGAGATAAAAAGGGGAGTTGGATTGGATGCTCTTCAGAATTATTCTAACGCAGCAGACAGACATGAGGTTAATGGAGGCGCTTGCTCGCTCTGAAGTCGTCGGCTGTAAGAAGAGCCCATTTGCACCCAAATCGGTGGCCTGTTCGTGCCAGGGCTGCCAGGCCTTCCCTCAATCCAACGAATTTATTCAATCCGATGATGACATGTATTATTATGATGCAGCAGGCTCTGAGTTTTTCCTCACAGACGGATGCATGAATTCCCGAATTACCTATCCCCGTTCGGGCAATTTCAGCCTCCAGAATTCTCCTCTGCAATCGTTCTGCCCGTCGCCATGGCAGTTCCAGAGCTTGCAAGCCTCCCCAATTCATGGCTCTCCGTCGCCAAATGCAGCAGCGTCTCCACTGTGGCAGTTTGGAGATGAAAGAATAGCGGATTGGAGATGTCTGGCTTGTGTCAAGGCACACCAGGGCAGTGTTTTTTCTTTGGTCCTGTCCGGCGGATGCCTATACAGCAGCTCCGAAGACGACGACATCCGAATCTGGCGCCCAGCTGACCTCGCCAGATTCGGCGAATTTGGCACCAGCCATGGAGCCGTAAAATGCATTATCGTCGCCTCTGATCGCCTCCTCACTACCCATAAGGATCATAAAATCAGAGTCTGGCGCCTCAACAGACATCAAAAATTCAAACATGTGGCCTCGTTGCCTACCCTTAAGGATTTCCTCTCCGCTGCCCTCCTGTCAAAGAATTACATCCAAATTACTAGGAATAAAAAATGCCTCTGGATGCAGCATTTTGATGCGATTTCGGCTCTACAGCTCCACCCAAACGGGTCAAAGATTTATTCTGTGTCATGGGATAGGACGATGAAGATTTGGAGAGCAAAGGACTTCAAATGCTTGGAATCAATATATGTGCACGATGATGCGGTGAATGCTGTGGCAGTGTCCAGAGGAGGATTTGTATACACAGGATCTGCAGATAAGAAGGTTAAAGTGTGGGAGGAAAGAAGGAGGAGACATGGTTGGGTTGCAACATTGCTTCACAAGTCAGGTGTCAACACTTTGGCACTCAGTTCAAATGAGCACTTCTTATATGCTGGAACCAGTGATGGCTCCATTGTTGTTTGGAACACCAATATGATTGCAAAGGATAGCCGCGCATTCGGCATCATGCGCGGCCACCGCCGCGCCGTGCTTTGTGTGGCTTCCATAGGCAACATCATATGCAGTGGTTCTGCTGATGGTTGTGTTAGAGTTTGGAGAAGAGAAGATGGAGGAAACCATGTCTGCATTGCTGCTTTGCCTGATCATAATAGCCCTGTTAAAAGCTTAACTCTTTCTATGGATTCTATGGGAGATTGCCTTGTTTATACAGGCACTTTAGATGGGCACCTCAGACTATGGTGGATCTCCTTGAACTCCAATACCGTTTCCCCATTTCAAATGGGGAGCCCACTTAGATTCACATGAATATATTGTTCATGAATAGAGTGTGAATTATACCTTTTGCCTGCTACATTCCATTTCCATTTCTCTTTCAATGATTGGATTTGTCATTTACGGTTCCAAGTGGCTTATGAAATCTTTGCCACCTTTTCTTTTGATGAGTGTAATATTGTATGCTAAGTTTCAAATATTCCCAACTACTTCTTTGACTTAGTTGTGTATCCTTCCAAATCCTTTTCCCACGTGGCGATCAGCAATTTAATTTTACTCTCAAATCTAAACCTCACAATGGCCTTGTGACTACAATACACTCCTTACTTCATTCATACATATCCCTTGCATGTTCACGTAGCTACTATCCAAAACCACACAATCACACTTTGGAGTTCATGGCCCTCAAAGAAGATAAGCTTTCGTCTTATCTTGTCATTATCACATCTGAAACTTTGCACCACAACTTACCACATCCTCCACATAGCTTGCAATGTCCAATATCAAAGACAATTCAAACCGGCAATTTATTGAATGATTGACTATCTCAATCCATCATTTCCACTTGGTATTTAAGAAGGAATCTTTCCTTTAACATAATGCATGCAATGTTGACAGGTGTCATCGCAAGCCTAAAGCGGTCATCGGTCACCTAATTACAGCATGAATTGTTGGCTAAACATGAGGCCTAAATATCTGCCTAGATTTGTGTTCTTCGTTGTTATTTAGAGCTGAGAAATCTCAGCTCCAAGTAGTTCTTTTCTGCTCTTTGTATTCCGTTCTTTCAATCAATGTTATCACTGTTGTGATCTCCATCATCTTGTGATCCCTGAGTTCTTCATGGTATCAGAGCCAGGCGCTACTCAAGAGATGGACACCAACTCTGCAACATCCTCCGTCACCGCTGCTGTGATTGCACCCGCATCACCGGAATTGTTCGATCCTACAAAAGGCCCGAAAAGAATTTGGGATTGAAAAATTCAAAGGAGAGAATTTCCGATGTGGAAATATCGATCGCGGACCTTTTTTGAAGCAAAGCAGGATTATGGGAGATTGTCAACTGAAAGAGACCAAACCTCGAGGGAGATCCGTCTGCGGCAAAGAAATGGATGGCAAAAGATTCTCCGAGCACTCACACGCCTCATTTTGTAAATCCCATCACACCATTCTCAACCGAATCAAGGTCTCCCACGATTAGCCGAATGCTGGTCCAAACTCAATGCGCCTATTTGAAAGCAAGACTCGCCACCCAAGTCATGCTCGGGCATCAACCGTATGCCACCAAAGTACGTGATGGAGAATCCATGAGTCCGCACATTGGCAAACTCCAATCTGATGGATCGCTTAGAGGAGGCCGGTGAAATCAAGCTATGCTCAAATTGCTCCCGCCATGGAGCAAAGACAATTGTCTCACGCTTCTCTCAAGCCTCCCCGCTGCATATGGAAATCTGGTGGTCGTGCTCTCTAATAATACTCATGTTCTCACATGGGAAGAAGTAAGCGCCAAGATCTTACAGGAAGAGGTACGATTACAGCAGCAGGGATCATCCGATCCTCAGTTAGCCTTGTTCACCACCAACAAGGCCCCCAAAACTCGATCAGCGGATGACCGGGAAAGAGGACAAACGTCCTCGTTGCATCCACTGGCCGACGCCGGGGGCACCTCGGTGAGGGTTCTTTGGAAATACTTGGCCGGGTAAAGCCCGGCACCACCACCACTGCTGCAAAACCGCCGATCTCAACCGGAAATGCGAGCTACACCAACGCTGAGGCCCAATTGCAGCCAGCAGGAGCCTTCATGACAGTAGCACATGCCATTCCTGGCACCAATACTTGGTGGATCGATAGCGCAGCATCTCACCATATGACAGGTATAAAAAGTGATTTTCTTCACTCACAGTTCCTGTCCCGGCCGACTGCATCTCCACCAAAGAATGGACATCGGCTTGTTGCCTCCCACATCGGGATTTGTTGAATGCTGGTTGGGAACTTTCGCGACTCCAAGAGCCAATGTTCTTCTCGTTCCGGGTCTCGATCAAAAGCTTCTTTGTGTGGCACAATTAGCAGGCTCGGCTTCAAGGTGGATTTCAATTCTAGTGAAGCTCGCATCATTGATTCCCCGCACAAGAAAGGTTATGGCTACCCACACACCGACATTCGGCAATCTATACAAGCCGCACACCTTTGTTCCCCGGATTTGCTTTGCATACCCAAATTATCGATGAACAATGGGCACATACGACGATTGGGTCACGCGGCATCGGCAGTGTTCATGAAACACTTCAATCCAATGTCACCACGGCCTCCCATCACAATTATCATTCTCTTCGCCTGCGATTCGCAGACCATGGGGAAGCGACACCGAGCTCCCATTTCCACATGATCCTCATCGATGCACACTTCCCAGCGAAGAGTTCACGCAAAGGATATTTCCGGCGACACCCTCGCCTCTGTTGGAGGTTCTTTTTACTTCCTCGACCTTCATAGATGATGCCACCCGTTACACCGTGTATTCTTTCTTCATCGAAAGTCTCAAGTCTTCCATTACTTTCAAATTTATGTTGCCCGGTACACACCCAATTGGGTCGCCACTCCGCCAGCCTCATGAGTGACAATGGAGGGGAGTATACTTCATCTATCTATGCCGCAGCGGTTTTGCACCTCAAAAAGGCATTGAGCACGTGGACCTCCATTGCCGGCACACATCGGAACAAAATGGTTTGGCTGAACGCATGAATCGCACTATCAAAGACATGGCCCGCTGCCTCCTTCTTCAAGCCCGACTTCCCTTGGCTTTAGGCTGAAGGCGCATTACCTGCTGGCGGTCTACCTTCGCCAATCGCCTTGTTCCACGTAAATCCTCCTCCAAGCAAACTCCCTTCCAACTTTGGACAGGCCAAGTTCCTGGATCTTAGCCACTGCAAGACCTTTGGTTGTCCGGCTCATGCACTCAATCTCCGCCAACCTGGTGAAGTGCTTTTTGCTTCCCGCAGATCCCTTCCATTTTCATTGGCTATTCTTCCACCAAGAAAGGCTACAAGCTCTTTAATCCGGTCTCCAAACGCATGTACTTCACGTCGGGATGTTCAATTTTTTGAAGACAAACATGGATCTGCCGCTGCTCTCCACGCCCACACCTCGAGTACACCACTTTGTTATGCCCATTCAATCCCCTGACCCATCACCTCCCACTGCCGTTCACTCCCCGCTCCAACAACAGAATTTCCCATTGATCCTCCCTCGCCCATCTCCTCAGACCCGCCAGTTGTTTCTCCTCCAGCACCTCGTCGCTCCACTCGAACTTGGAAGCCCACACCGAAGATGCTGACTTATCAGGCGGCATTCAATACTCATGACATTTCCACCCCTCAATCCCACAATCAAGCACTGTCTGGCCCCCAAGCATATCAGTGGAAGCAGGCTATGGATCAGGAGATTGCTTCACTTCACCGCAACCAAACATGGCAGCTTGTTCCTCTTCCCCCAGACCGGAAGTTGGTTTCCTCCAAATGGATTTTCAAGATCAAGTACAAAGCTGATGGCACACTGGATCGATTCAAGGCTCGGTTTGTAGCTCGTGGCTTCTCCCAAATTGCAGGGGTTGATTTTGTGGACACTTACTCTCCTGTCGTCAAGATGACCACGATCCGAATCCTCCTTTCCTTTGCTGCTGCAAATGATCTTGAAATCCAACAGATGGACGTTGAAGCGGCTTTTCTCTATGGTGATCTCTCTGAGGACATCTATCTGGAGCAGCCAGCAGGTTATGTTCAATCCGGCCAGGAGAATCTCGTCTGCAAGCTCAATAAGGCTCTCTATGGCCTTCGTCAAGCACCCCGGGCTTGGTATCACAAAATCCATATGTTCTTGCCGCTCAAGGATTCACTAGTGGAGACTCCGGCACCAACCTGTACATCCAACAAGGCGGCTCGGATTTCGCTTCCGGCCTATACATTGATGGCGTTGTCCTTATCGGCAACTCTCTCCAAGATCAACACTATCAAGCAAGCTCTCAACACGCCTTCTCAATGCACGATCTTCGGCAACATCGGCCCGAATGCCTAGGCCTCCCTGGATCACCCGCAATCGGCCTCAACGCTTGCTGCGTATTGATCAAACTCAATATGCTCATGATGTCCTCACCAAGTTTGGTATGCCCGACAATGGTCGTGCAATTCCCCTTGATCCGGGATCCAAACTCTCTGGCGCTCAATGCCCTCGGTGATGAAGATCGTGCCCTTATGCAAGACATTCCTTACATGATCTCCTTGGATGCCTCAACTATCGATGATGTCCACACGCGACCTTGCCTACTCTGCTGGGTCTCCTCGATTAAACTTCATGACCGAGGCCAGGCATGCCACGGGATCGCTCAAAACGAGTTCTCAGCTACCGCAAGCCACCAAAGATTACGGAATTCGTATGGTTCTCCTTCCTCCTTCCACGCCAATCACTTTATTGGATATTCCGATCTTTGATCATCTTTGGAGACCCGGATGAAGCCAAGTCTACTTCAGGGCTTCACATTATTTACTCAATGGTGGGGTCATTACGGAGTTCCAAGAAGCAATCCGTCACTTTGCACTCTCAACCACCGGCCGAATACATAGCTGCCAGAAGCTGCCAAAGAGGCCGAATGGCTCATCAAAGTCACCACGTATCTTCCAATGCAGCAGGAGCTTCCACTCACCATCTTCTCGGACAACCAAAGTGCCACCGCCCTTGCCAAAGACTCTCGGTTCCATCCCAAAACCAAACACATCAAAACTTCGCTTTCATTATCTTAGCGAAGAAGTCCAAGCTGGTCGCGTTCAGCTACCTCACTTGTTCCTCCCAATCCATGGTTGCCGATATCCTCACTAAACCTCTTCCTAAACCAAAATTTGAACGGCATCGCCTTGCTGCTCTTCGTGTCGTCCCCCCTGACATCGGTTCAAGCGTGAGACATGCCAATCACAGTGACCTTTACGCCTCGGCTCCACCGGATAAGCGTGGAGTGTTGGCGGTGTCATCGCAAGCCTAAAGCGGTCATCGGTCACCTAATTACAGCATGAATTGTTGGCTAAACATGAGGCCTAAATATCTCCACTGGGATTTGTGTTCTTCGTTGTTATTTAGAGTTTGAAATCTCCCAAGTAGTTCTTTTCTGCTCTTTGTATTCCGTTCTTTCAATCAATGTTATCACTGTTGTGATCTCCATCATCTTGTGATCCCTGAGTTCTTCATGCAAGACTTTCTCCACTTTCTTCGGTAGTGCCAAATGAAGTTTCGAACTCATGACTTCGTATACGTTGTGGCAACCATATACTTGATACATTCACCAAATTACTTCCTCCCTGGATCCTACCACCTAATATACTATCATTGTGGAGGTGTCCATTGGGAGGGTGCCAGATGTATCCTCCATTGTGGGGTAGGTATTTCATTTGTAACCAATCACGTAGCTATGGACAGGTAGGTATTTCATTTGTAACCAATCAAGTAGCTATGGACAGGTAGGTATTTCATTTGTAACCAACCAATCACGTAGCTATGGACATGTTGATATGCTGCCTATAACCTCTAACGAGTTACGTGCTTATAACAATTGAATGTAGTACATCGACTAATCTTCTTATGTACTCCATATATACCAAAATTGAACTTCAAATTCAAGGTTAATGTATAGACTTCTTGGAAACCTAACTCATATGTCATTTCATAGTTCATATGTTAGACTTCCATATGTCATTTCATAGTTCATATTGTTGGCAAAGACAATCCATCGCCAGATCTTTTACAGAGTAACCTTCAATTGAAGTTGTGGAGTCAATTTACCATCAAAGTTAATTGAATCCTTCTCACATCCTTGCTACTTGCTACAACTTGCCATATTGACTTTAGATTTGCCCTTAAATTTACTTTGCAAACTACTATACATTCATGAGACACAAATATTGGAAGTGCAGGATACAATTTCTAGGCCATTTGGAAGGTCACCCATATGTCAAATCCCACAACAAAGTATCCCATTTTGAGCCATCCTTTAAATCTGATGGAAGTGAAAAGGATCTACCAATGCCCTCCTACACAACGTTGTATTATCTCTCTCTTGCGCCGGTATATCTCGCACTTAATAAGAAAACCGAAAGCGTTAATCTTTTATAACATAGAACAAATATATGTGAATAAGGTACTATTACATAATGGGTTGCCCACTTGAATGGGATGTTTATGAAATGGACATTATAGTAGAATAGGCATCGAAGCAAGAGAGAATAGAACTTCATAGTAGATGTAAGTTGATGAGTTTGTTGAAAGCGCGCAAGTAAAGATGTGCATGGATTGGAAGTAGACTGAAATGTTGATAAGGTGTTGGTTGCTTAATGGCGGTCGAGTAATATCAAATTTGAGAAAAATCTATTGGAAATTCCCATGATGTTCTTCATAATGAAAATGAGTTTGCAAAATGATGTCAAGAAATAACGTTTCCGAAACAATACTATTGGAATGCTACTAGTCCAACTAGCACCTTGAGTTTATATTGTTTGCACGTCGTCGATTAGAGTAAAATTCCTTAGAAGGCATGGATATGCTGGGCATTTTGACCATTTCCTCTTCGTTTGTTTTTTAACTTTACAATTCTAGAAGTTACTGACAAAATTCTGATATTTGGTTGGGAACTCCTAGCACATTTGGTCAGGACATGTTTTTACAATGTTGCATATAGCAGAATTTTATTGCAGCAAGTATTTCCTTCATAGATGCGCTATTTGTTGTACAGGTATATAGGTCTATGATCAATTATTCCCTAAAGTAAGAAGATTAATGAATAATACAACGTTTCATTTGTTGTTGCAACAACTTAGACACAGTTGTTTTTCTGCCTGCTACGTAAGTCATAGCAACTGAGACAAACCATGGTTTTTTGAAGTTGCAACAATAACCTTAGCTGATATTAATTGTAGTGAAAATGTTGCAAGTAAAACCGCTTTTGACGCTGGTAAACGAAAGGAATGGATTTCATCCGTTACTTTGTCTGTGATATCATGGAGACAGGGATTTGTAGGAGATACGGTAGAACATTAGGAAGCCAGCCATTGCATGAGAAAACTGTGTAGAGGTAAGCTCGGTCAACCTAGGCAGATCTGTGCATCTTCTTCTTTATTTAACAAGAGGCTCATGTCCGTAGTTTGTTCCAATGCCATATCTTTTTGCAGTGAGATGATGGACGCTAAAACACACCCAAGCTTACCATTAAAGAAGAATGACAGAAATGATCTGTGCTGGATTAGCTAATAATATCCATATTATAAATAATCAACAAACTACACCTGTGCTACTGCTGCTTTCCTGTCTAGCATGTCTGCTAACAATACAGACTCTGCATCAGGCTTCTATAGCCGTTCAAGCAAAGAATAAGCTGCTAATCGATGTTTCTCATGAATCCACAAGCTTCGGCACCAGGGCTATAACATCCGTTTGCAAATGCCTGGGTGCCTTTTGAAGTACCAAGGCAATTTTTTGGGGTGACTGAGGTCTACGCCAAGGCTTAGGACAACCTACCCACCATCCCTCCTGAGAACGGGCTCTCTCCACCTTTGTAGCAGACCCCTTTTCATTACGCTTGTTGCCTGTGTGCAGCTTTACATCAAGGTAACCAAAAATGTTTTTCGTTTTTTGGACATTTACATCTTTCATAAAAAGTGATTGTCAATTAACATGAATCTATAAACATAAACGTAAACAAAAACAACAGATAAGATTTTGAAGCTGCTTTTTGCTTACAAACCTCAAGATATAACACAATCTCATTTACAACAGAATGGTCCATATTCTAAAGTTACATGCAAAGTTCTTCTGTACTGAAGTTAATAGGTCCAGCACAGAATAGAACTTCCATCGAGCTTATGCGATATCTCAAACATAGATTAAAAAAACTGTGAAAGAGTAACCATTTGTTCACTGCGTCAACGGCAAGTCGAGCACCTGCATGCACTCGTAAGCACCTTTGTTTTCTCCTGCCAATAGTCTCCAGATGGTGCAAACACAATATAAATTGGTATGCAAAGACCGTGATCTTCCCATTAGAATAAAGACCACAGAGACCATGAAGAACATACTTTTACTAGAGTTTGATTAATTAAGGGCAAGAGCACTTTTGTTAGAGAGCTACAAATTGTCCTCAGTTTGGCATGTGAAAAAAAAAAAAACAAAAAGTTTAAGCAAACTAAAGAGTTCTTTTCTGTAAGTTTGTAATTAATATGCTATGTAATCACAAAAGAGAGAAGATTTCAAGGCGATCACATACTTGAAATCAATATAGTCAAAGATATCTATTTGTATAAATCCCTATGGTGTCATAAAACTTAGACAATAGCTTCCACTCATATTGGTTTGCAATGTATATGATTACTTGGACATCTTTGCAGTAAGTTCACGAACTAATTTTGCAGTGACCATAGCAGTCATTCCATCAACTGTATCACGCTGAGGATTGAACTCCACAACATCTGCACCTACAATATCTCCCTTCAAGTTCTGAATAATATTCATCACGTCTCGAAATGAAAGCCCACCAGGCTCAAGATGAGATACACCAGGTGCAAATGCCGGATCGAGACAATCAACATCTATGGATATATAGACACCTTTTACTCCTTGCCCCAGTTCCTGCAATTCATAATTTGTGAAATTCAGAATAAAGTTGAAAAGTTCGTTTTGCTGCATGTGACTGTGAGGCCTTCAACAAGGTGATGAGCAAGGAAATGCACTTACAAGTTTCTGCAAATAGTCTATGTCTTTGCTAAAATGTCGCATTTCATACTGCTCTACACCAAATTTCTTTGCTTGCTCTCGTCCATGCTTAGTTACAGAACGAATGCCTACCTGTAAATATCAAGTAGCCCGTTAATAGAGATTAAAGATAGTTAACTTCTCCTTCGAATGACCAAAAATAGGACCTGAAGAAGGCGACGTGCATGGCCTCCCTCCATGATCCTAGCAAATCCAGAAGCATGAGAATACTTATTCCCCTCAAATGCATGATATATGTCTGGATGAGCATCCAAATGTAGGATGTCAATTGGTCCACCTAGATACTCAGTGACAGCACGAACAACTGGATACGATATAGAATGGTCACCACCTAAAACTAATGGGCGAAGAGGGTTCTGAAATATGAGGGTCATCACCTATCAGACAAAACAATAAACTAATACAATTTTATAAACGGCTGATGGCCTAAGGCACTAACCTCTTCCATAACTAGCTTCACAGAGTCACTGACATTTTTCATAAGAAGTTCATCCTTGATACCACAATCTCTAATCTCCTGAATTTGGACATCACCAACATCTGTTAAGACGCGTACATCAGCCAACTCCTTTCCTGCAAGAGCCACACATTAAAGGAAAACACAAATATGAAATAATATTAGATATCAAAATTTCCAGTTGTTCAAGCCTGTTGAATTGTAAATAATTGTCACAAGCATGTGAACCAGCACAGTTGAATGCTAGTTCTTTGAGAAGCTGCAGGCTTCCCTGATCATGCCATTTCTCAGTAAAGGATGTCATGCCAATTGAAATTACTAATTGAAGCTCAAAGGGGATGCTGTCATTCAGTAAATTCCACAATTATGAATTTCAAAACACTTAGAGAGCTTGACTCCTGTGACTATTCATGGTATGACTAACTTTGTTCATCCATTTGTCATGTGTTAGGCTGCCTCAAACCTTACTTGCCATTAAATATAACTGCTCCCTTAAAACACAGGGCTACACCAAGAGCATACTAGAATAATCATCCTTTGATCACCATCTTCTAGGCATTCACTCACCCATTTTGAAAAATTACATAGAACACAAATCATCTGGGTACCTGCTTCAGCAGTGGAATTTGTACTGGAACACCATATGGCTTCTCTAATGCGAGGAGGTGCAAACGCAGGCCCTTGTAGGAAGGAAGAATTATGCCCAAGAGGAACCCCTAAGAGGCATGAGGTAGCTTCTGCACCTCCAGCTGCTCGAACCTGCTCAGCCTAATAGAAACAACATTCAAATTAACAATCTATGCAAAGAAATGGAAACCCAAAAAAGGGACAAAATAAATACCAACTTTAAGCCTAGCACGTTCTCGAATAAGTGTCAATGACGCTTCCATTACTCTATTTTGAAGCTCTACAAGGGACAGCCTAGAAGCTGATCCATTTTCTTGGACGGCTTGAGTTGCAAACCTTTTCAGCGTGTTCAAGCTCACTCTTGCCATTGCTTCAGTAAAAAATTTGATCAAATAAACCTGAAACACACCTATCATGTGATCAAATTCAAAAACTGCACAGAGATATTTTTGAGGATGGCGCATAGAGATAAAGCTTAACCTCTCTAATAAGGCAGAGCCACGAATAGGATCCAATACATAAAAATTAATAACCAAGCCGAAGAACTAGTACACTAGATTCATATGATGGGGATCATGGAAGTAGCTGCAACCTCTGAGGCACCGTCTTGGCGCCCAGTGCCGAGAGAATTTTTTTCACTTTTGTATTTTCGTCAATGTGTTTGTTTTTTAAGTCCAGTCTTTTCTTTTGTGTCGTAACGTCAATTAAGGTTCACAAAAGATCTTTTAGTTTACTAGCGGTGGGCATTCCATCCATGTAATTGTGGGACATGTATACGAGTAGTTGATGCATTTGCATATTCAGGAGAGCACGAGCAAAATAAGGCTGTAGTATATTTTTATGAAAGTGTTTGCGACTGCCACATTGGATTTATGGCATCTCTTTTGAAGAGGGCTTCCCACGGCTACAAATACTCTTAATCTAAGCGTGGAGCATGATTTGAGGCAGAAATAAAGGAAGCAAAAGTGGTTTTTGATTGATGGAAGAATGGTGTCTTATTTTGTGTGTGTGTGTGTGTGTTGGGGGTGTCGCGAAGGAAAATAAGACTACTCTATTGTACAATAGGTGATAATCATGGTGAAGGGTAAACTGACAGGATGATTTTCCTCCCAGGGAGCTTATATGTTTTACGGTATATTGATATCTATGATGGATCTATGGATGGATGGATGGACAGAAGGAGATCTCTAGCTTAAAGTAATCAGTACTGCAAGACATGGCACGCACCAAACGTACAGCAAGGAATGATGATCAAAATGAAAATAGCACACGTCAACCACCAGGGCATATATCATCTGAAGAAACTGCTAGGCGACCTCCTAGGAATGAGATACAGGATTAGTTGAGGGCACGTTATCTATCAGCGACAGAGGCAGCGTGGAGAACAATGTCATATGACATAACAAATAAGTCGCCTATTGTCAAATGCCTGCCTCTGCACCTGCCACATTTGAATACGAGATCGTTGTTAGATCGATACTTCTTGCGTCCCCCGGGTAACGAGTTTGATGCCTTCACATACATTCAATATTACGAACAACATACGTTGACCGTATATAATTTAGCATTGCCGATTGAATCTGGAGCGCATATGGAACAAGAGCGAGAGGGGTTCACGAGAAACATTGTGAAGAAACGGGTAAGGCAGCCAGTTGTATGTAGGATACGATTACTGTTGCCTCGAGTAGGAGAAGCATTTTATTTAAGGCAACTCTTGCTGCATCGTGTTGTGAGAACATGGGATGAGTTGAAGATCATTAATGACCAACAATATGGAATGTATCAACAAGCTGCAGAAGCAGAAGGCTTGCTCGCCGCACATAATGAGTCAGTATTAGTTATGTAAGAAGCAGTTTCTCTATCACTGAGTCCCACACAGCTGCGATTTCTTTTTGCCATGTTACTTCTTGATCAAGGTCCAGCGGTGGAGCTATGGACTAGGTTCAAAATACCAATGACTACTGACCTGTTAGATGAATACCCAAATGATGAAGCAATTGCATTTAATGAATCTCTTCATCTGATCAACAATATTCTAACACAACATAGTACTAACATCATGGCATTCGATCTCCAACTGCATCCTCGTCTTGGAAGAAATGTTATACGTGAACTACAAAAATTTTCTGACAATCAGAGATACTTAGATACTATGATGCAAATGACAAGTATAATGAATACAGACCAACGTGAAATATACAATTTCATTCAAAAATAGTTCGAAACATCAGAAAGCAACCAAGCTATATTCGTCGATGGAAAGGCCGGTAGAGGAAAAACCTTCTTGCTAAATTGTGTATGTTTATCTATACGAGGCAATCAATGTATAGCACTTCCTTGCGGTACAACAGCATTAGCCGCTCTTCAGTATCCAGGAGGGCGAACGGCGCACTCCTATTCCAAATCCCTGTAGAAGAAAATAATGCAGGACTTCACTCAATGATAGAACACGATTCTGGAGCAGCGGAACTGCTCATTGCATCTAAGGTCATTATCTGGGATGAATTCCCAATGGCCAATAAAGCTGTCATAGAAAGCGCCCATCATTTGTTGCAACGACTATGTCGGAATGGTCTTCTCTTTGGAGGCAAACACTTTATCGCCTCTGGAGACTTCAGACAGGTAGCCCCTGTTGTCAAGGGCGGAGGGAGGAATGCAGCATATAATGCATCTATAAAAATCCTCGCCTCTCTGGCAAAGTTTTCGTGTGTTTAGATTAGAACAACCAATACAGAATGCACGAGATCCTGAATTGATGCGGTTTGTTGATCGTATAGGAGAAAATTGGGAAGAACCCACAGTCTCGTTGGATATCTTCAACACAACTACTAGCGTTGAAAGTAGCGTTGAGTTTCTCTATCCATCTAGCATCCTTCAGGACTCGTCAATATGCAAAAAACGCGCAACTTTTTGTCAACAATTAACAAGAGTGTTGATAATATCAACGGTTGCGTTCTTAATAGACTCTCTAGTAATGACAAACCATATTATAGCCATGATCACATCACCGAACAGGATGAAATTATACATGACCATCCCTATGCGACATCAGATTTTCTAAATAACTTCACCCATTCTGGAATACCCAGCTTAAGGTAGGTGCAATATGTCACATTATGAAACGACTAGACATGGAAAAGGGTCTGGTAAAAAATGCAAGAGTTATGGTCGTCTCGATGCACGCAAAATTCGTGATGGTAAAAGTATTAGATGATACAGCTCAAGAGGATTCATGCACATATCCAATCTCTAGAACAGACTTCTTTTACCAACCGGAGAATCGACCCTGGACCATACATAGACGACAGTTACCAATTATCTTACGCAACTACCTTTAACAGTTGCCAAGGATTAACATTGGACCGCGTCATTATCGACTTGCGTACTGAGGTATTCGCACACGGCCAGTTATACACCGCACTTAGTCGCATGCGGAGAAGAGAAGATGCCCTCATCTTACTTTCATCGGAAAACACAATGAAGCGCACTAAAAATGTCGTTTTTAAAGAGTTGCTATGTCTATAATGTATGTTATCCTTCAACATTTTTCTACACAAGTCGTGCAAGGGAATGATAAGAATTAAACTTCGAATAAGGTACGCACCCTCCAACTTTTATGGTTATCACAAGCATGTTTCTTCGACCATTCTCTCTACACAGGTGTGCATGACTTCTCCAACATCTTTTTATGAACGATACTATCACATATAGAAATTTGGAGTTCATATAAGGTACGTTGACAAAAAAATAAAAAATAAAAAAATAAAAAAAAAAGGAAAAAAGAAAAAGAAAAAGAAAAACTCCATTTCTAGCCTGTAGGATAGATGACGTGCTATTCAATTACCATGGGATTCCCCTCATCCATCTTTGTAAGGTATCGCGATGACAGCCTGGTGGTCAAGCTATTGGTAATGGGCGACCCCCATCCAGGCCCAAAACCCACTGAGGGGGGAGGGGTAAATGAAAAGGGTATTCATCACGGTGATAGCCTAGTGGTAAAGCCATTGGTAATGGGAGATCCCCACCCAGGCCCAAAACCCACTGACTCTCATCGGATGCAGATAAAAAAAAAGGGAAGAAAACGGGAGTGAATGTAGTAAAAAGAACATCCATCGCGGTGACATCCTAGTGGTAAAGCCATTGGTAATGGGCGATCCCCACCTAGGCCCAAAACCCACTGACTGTCATCGGATGGTGGAAACAAAAAAAAGGACGAAAAGAGCAATAGTGGGGATCCCATGGTGGTCGATTATAGCACCTATCTATCCTACAGGCACAAAACACACGGCAATATTGTGGGTTCAACTCCTGCATGTTTTCCAGCTATTTGCTAAAATTGATACATCAAGTAGTCATAGCAATTCTAAATAAAGCGAAGTTAGAAGGATTAGGATGTTAAATAAGGGGTCTAACTGAACGAGTCTAAACAAGAAGAAATGGTCCAGAAGTTAGTTTCCTAATTGAGAATTTTCCACTGTTGGACATTACAGTGCATTTAATTAGACAGGTTAGTAACTTTATAATAGACCCATTCATTTCATGTCACTTTGGTATCACATTATCAAGGGTATAGATTTTAGGGATTTAAATATTCTTGCCTTTTAGCTATTGGACTAGTTAACATGACTAATGATGAATTGTTTAGTGGAAAATTTTTATTTCTTTATAATGCCCTTCATATTACTTGGGCTTCAACTTACACCAAGTTGGTAAAGAGAAATGTTCGCGGCGGCCTTGGCCGCCGCGATAAATTTCTTGTATATTGTATCTTATATCAAGTGGGTGATGTATTTTAAACATTTTGATCAAGTGGTGATATCTCGGCACCATATTAATGGTTTAAAATGTCTTATGATTATTGTATATGCTCAATATATGAGGTTTTACTCAATTTACAAGCAATGCCTTATTCTCTAAGAGAATAAAGACTTAAAAATGATAACTACATTTCTAGGGTTGCTTCCTTTATTGTTCTTTTTATTAGTTTCTACTTTATCTCCTTTGCATTTCAGCATTGGTTTATACGTAATGATGGCATAACTTTTATGCTTTAAACTATTTTTTGTGTTAGTTATATTATTTCTCTGACAACTCATTTTGCAGGTGAGCTCCCAGTTCTTGATGTTGTGCAGTGGAATGCAAATCATCTATTTAAAAGCTCTATAATGTGTGAACAAATCAGATTAAAACAGATGCTAAATAATTGTGGATTTGCATATATCCTTTAATTTTAATGGAGGATGTACCATACTATCATAGCAAACACCATTGAGATAGTTGCCCATGAATTCATCCCACAATGCTATGATACCATAGTAGAAACAGGTGATCTTTTTGGCCTTTTCTCCTCTTCCTTATGCAATAAATTATTATCATAACTATGTGCCCAAACATGAATATACTTTTTTAGTATGAATGATAAAATGGGACTTAGCTGCAATATCCATCTTCAATCTCACTCAACGAATAGCCTAGTAACGCTGGGCACCTTTACGAATATTATGAATAAATTTAAATGTTTAACTCCCAAATTGAATCTTATCCTGATTTCTTTTATGGATGAAATAAATCAACATATAAGTATCACAATAACATATAATTTTGAATAACAAGTATGTGTGACTAATACCTGCAGGTAGAAACTTCGGCTCCGCCTCACAGATCCAGGAGAACCGAGGCCGACAATGCAGTTGGTAATCTAGGAACTTGTTTGGCAGGGAACCAGAGGAAGAGGAAGACGTGCCGACAGAGAGTATCAACAAGTGACTGATATAGATGCGTAACCAGATGGAACAACTAGTGCAATGGGCTAACCCCCTTATGTGAGCTCATGAGTGTGGACCTATGCCACCTCCACCACCACCTCCCCAGGAGGCAGAATAGGGCAGCACCAGTGGCACACAAGGACAGGAAAAGGAAGAGAAAAAACAGGAGAAGCCCTGGCCCTTTGAGCTCCAGCCCAGGGGACAGTGGCGCACATAGCAGTTCAGAGAGTGAGTCAGATAGCTCTCATGGAAGTCAGAGGAACCAACAAGAAGAGGATTATCAGAAGGAAATTGATAGCGCTATGGGCAATGTCTGGAAGACCCAAAAGTTAGGGCAGTTTTCAGGTAAAGACAGGTCGAACATGGAGGCCGGGGCATGGCTAGATGAGATGGAGGAATTTGGGAATTCTTATGGGATGAAAGATAAGGACATAGGTAAGGTGGCAACCGCAAATCTTATCGGGCCAGCACGAATATGGTGGAAGGGCTATGCAAACTCAAACAAGCTGAAGAGAGACAACTGCAGATTTAAGACCTTCAGAAAGCTTTTCGGAAGTATTATATTCCACGGTCACATAAGAGCATAGAGATCCAGCAGTTTTACTGCCTTGAGCAGAGTAACCTGTCAGTATCCAAGTACACCGAGGAATTCATGAGGCTGAGGTTGAATGTGCCAAGGATAATAGAAAGATAGGCAGTATACGGATACATTGAAGGTCTGAATAGTAAGATTAAAGGCTTGCCCGAGCTATTAATCCAAAAACAGTGGGGGAAGCAGAGGATAAAGCATTGAGCTTAGAGAAGACACCCCAGACTCCAGTATAGAAACAGTCTTTTTATAGCAAAGGGAAGGCAACAGATCCTTATACCCCGAAGCAGCAAGCTATCCAGCTGGCGAACCAGCAGTTACAGGGCAAAGGAGACAAGAAATTTTCATCTAAGGAACATGCACCAGGCTTATCATCGGGAAGATCAGTAAAGCATTTCTTGGACATCTAAGGAGAAGAGGAAGAGTACATCAAGAAGAAGCTATATTTTAGATGCTTCCAGCCAGGGCACTGCACTCACGACTGCCCATTCGTCATGCAAGCAGCTTTGGCAGAGCTTATAGTCTGGGAATCACCCACAGAGCTGGACGAGAACGATGATGAGGAGGAGGCACATGACTACATTGATGGTGAGTGTAAGGTTTGTGCAGCAATTAAGACCGAATGTTGGAAGTCAGTCTACAGTCATTTCAGCAGAGGGGATAATAGATGATAAGCCCTATATAGTCCTTATAGATACAGGCAGCTCCCACAACTTCGCATCTCCTAGACCCTTAAGTCGAAGCCAAGGCCGATGAGCATGGCAAGTGGGACAACTCGCCATACTAAGGGAAGAAGGATCAACTTTGATATAGGTCTAAGTGAGATCAACTTGACCATGGGTACAGAAGTAATGGACATTGGTAAGCATGACCTTATAGTTGGTATAGAGTTCCTGAAGCCGGCAAAAGCAATGATTGACTGCGATAAGCATGAGACACTACAAGAGAATGACGGTTAAACGTCATAACATTAGTCAGAGAGCCTTTGTAAAACAGACAACTGTCCAAACCTTATTCCTGACGAATGAAGTGACGAGTTTTATCTGACGAATATTAGTCAGAAGATTAGTCATAGTAAAAGTCATGTTCTTAGTTATATGTTTAGTCAGTCTCTTAGTCACCAGTTTAGTTAGATGACTAGTCAACGTATTAGATAGAATCTTATTTTGTTAGTCAGCTACTTAGTCAGTTTATTAAATAGCTAATTAGTCAGCTAATTAGGTACGTAATTAGTCAATGTATTACTTAGATATTTAGTCATGATATTAGTCAAATACTTAGTCAAAAAGTTCGTCATAGTAATAGTTAGAATATGGGTCAATTATTAGTCAGATAGTTGGTCAGGCAATAGTCAGACAATTATTCAGGTTATTTAGCCACGACATTAGTTATTAGTCAGAAGAACAGTCAAGATATAATTCTATTAACATTTGTTACAATAGACATAACAGCAATTAACATTTGTTACAACAGATAAAATAGTGCAATTGACATTTGTGAACAACAGATACAATAGAATAAAAAGCAAAATGTAAAAATGAAGACTTGATTACAAATCAGTAGTCATTAAAAGTAGTCAAAACTTAAGACTTGATTACAAATCAGTAGTCATTACAGATTAAAGATAGTAATAGCAAAGTGTTAGAAACACATCAAAACTGATCCAAATCCAGGCGAAATCCTCATGGGACTGAAGAGGCAGGTCTTGTTGGGCGATTTGGTAGGAAGCGCCTGACAAATTTGGTCCAAAGTGAGGCCCAAGGGGCTGGACTGTGCAAGAATGTCTGGAATGTTAAGATCCATGACTGCCTTCACTGCATAGGTTAGGCCATATGATAAGAAAGCATTCCATGCTTCTGATTCTGCTTCTAACAACTCCTCCTCTGGGCTGAACGCAATTGCCTTCTCATTCTGATTTATGTAATTGCTGTGAATCCTTCATTCCAACTCCTTATAGTCTATATGGTGACTATCATGTATGTACACCCGATTAATAGTACGGCCTGTAACAAAGAGGCCTCCTGAACCTAGGCACTTTTTTGGCAAGAAAATCTCATTAGCAACTGAAAATATGGACTAAGAAGGAAGATTGTCTCATTATCATGCATTTCTTACCCATATCCATAGGAGATGCTTAGTATGGAGACATAAATGGCCTCAGGGTGGATATCCAAAATAAGGATTGAGCCGGCGTCCCACGGAATTGCTTCATTCACCGGAACATTGGTTAAACAGCATAGACCTGAAAGTGAAGCAATTGCATGTTAATATGGAAAAAATCTCTGTTGATACAACGAACAGTGTGCCAATCAATAACCTTTAATGGCCGGCCATGCAGCTCAGATTCATTTAGTAGAACTGCATTCTCCATTCAAGGAACCCAACATATGCATAACTGTGGAAAAAGAGCTTCTTCAATTTGAAGAAGCTTTATTTATTGCCCATGTGGCTAGTCTAAAAACCTACCCTTTTGGTTGCCCAAACTTATCTGTCAAAATGGTTACTCTATTTACTATCTTGCATGGTGAAAATGTTGTTGTACTTCTTACGGTGTACAAGAATAATCAACCTGAAAATCTAGCGGTAAGTAAAACATAGCTATTACGAGAAACTAGTTACAATTTAGCGAGAACAACACCACTTACATTGCCCACATATCTGGATCATTGAGTCTGCCTCCTCTTTGCTTGCTTGTGTGGCGGACATTGGCGGGATCTATATCAAAGATAATTCATTGGAAGTGAATCGTGCTTAGAATATCCAACCATACAAAGTTAACAAACACTCAACAACTTGAATTGAATTTTCAAAATTTTCAAAATACCTTTCAACTTTCGGACATTAGACATAGCATGTGCTCACATTTCTTATTCAGGATTGCAAAATATCGACATGGAATATAAGTTTCACCTTGACCGGCTCCCATCTCCTTTTCCACTTTTGCTGCATTTCTCTCGGGCGTTTGCTTCCTTCCATCTCTTTCAAGCGCCTTTTCATCTCCTCCAATTCCTACATATTAAGCAATCAATAGTTTCTTTAAGTTTCCTTCAAAGTGTCTTGATGAGATAATATGCATTTTCTTTGGTTGATAAGCTCTCTCAACATGCACTTGCTATGTAAACTGGTAATCAAGATTAAAAAGTTGGTATATTGTGAAACAAAATTCATTGTACACAATGCAGTCTCTGCAGTATTTTATGTTTAGGGTCTTTCTTACAAACTTCCTATTTTACAAGGACACGAAATACTTGAAACAAAGATCATACTTTTGCAGCTTCATCGCCGATTCCATCATCCGCTTTAAGACCATCATCAGCATGCCCGTCGATGTCTATTTCCATATCACCTTCAACTTCATCAGGTATTTCCCCACCATATACTTCGTGCTCTTCTTCCATCATTCGTCTAGAAGGCTGCATCAAATCTAAAATCGCTGGCAATCTTGCCGAATAATTCCCGCTGCAAATTAAAGTCTGGTCCAAGATGGGGCGGAAAGATGAACCCAAGTTCAACAACAAAGAACGACATGTAAAGATAACAAGATGAATGTCGCCATAGCCAAGAACTTTAGCACATTTGTGTCGATGCTGACACGTGGTCGTTAAATTTGCAAAAGCGAAATATAAAGTGTTAGCCATAATCTTGAAAAAAAATATCCTAAAGGTTGGAGGGGGATAGTAAGGTTTGTTTTTTCGGAAAAATAAAAAAATTCGTCTTTATGTTAAGAGATATTAGGTTTTAGGGGTATTGCGTCTTCTAAATTTAGGGCTTGTGAGCATGGAATACAGTTGATGTGGCATCCAAGTAATGGTTTTGGGAAGTAAGCACGATAAATACTTAGTATTTTACCTTCATGGGGATTTTTGGGTTGCCCCTAGGAGGGCAAACCCTCGCTCATGTGGGTTTTCGACATATTCTTACTATATACTAGAATATGCCTAACAGATCAGTAAGTCTGAATTTGTTATTGTTATTGTTATTGTTATTGTTATTGTTATTGTTATTGTTATTGCATTCATAATATCTACTGACACTTGAGTTTTTATTCAATTTGCAGGCTAGGTTCCATAATTCAATGTGGGCCTATGGTCAACATTTTCGAATTGATAGCATTGACAAAGCTCGCGTCACTTGTGATTCTGGAATAATTGCCTCATTTAACCAAAAAAGTCGAGCAAGCGCTAGAGATGATAATCCTGTTGATGGAGAGCTTGAATATGTCGGAGTTATTACTGATATTATTGATGTGGATTTTCGTTCATTTCGATAGACCATTCTAAAAGCGAAATGGTTCAAGCCTCTATACCGCGGAAGAAATCAAACAGTGCGGCCACATCCATCTGGTTTTTTTGAAGTTGATTCCACGCATGTATTAGTAGATGAAGTGAACCGTTTGTGTATCCACAACAAGTTCACCAAGTATTTTTCCATGTCAACCCTCAAAACAATACATGGTGGATCGTAATCCCTACAGAACCAACATCACATCGACACGTTCCTAATATAACCCTTGAGGAAGAAGAGGAGGAACATGAGGAAGATTTAGAGCATGGCCAAGAATTGGAATTTGTGGAATGTGAGGAAGATATAGAGCATGAGCAAGAATTGGAATTTTTGGAGACACAAAGTCTAGAAGGAGGAAGACGTTGACCTTCAAATGCCAAGTATACGACGAAGGCTGCTTTTACAACTAGACGATGATGAATGGAATGACATACAAGATGATATCTTCGATGAGGATTTCATATGATTTTAGACTAGCTAGAGATCATATTTCAAACTACTGTGTTCTATACGTATCACAATTTACTTTTTGTTTTTAAGTATGTATTTCCTAGTGCTCGAAGTATTTTTATATTCCTATATTGTTTTCATGTTTAAAGTTAGTTACATTGATAGGAGAAAAAAAAAATTCCTTACAATGGAGTTGTTGAACATGTTCTCACACTAGAAAACACACTTGGGATAATTATAAGTGGTAGACATGATATTGGATAAAGGAGACATGATATTGGAGAATTGATATCATACATGACGAATGTTCTGACGAGTATATAATGTTAGTCACTATATAAGTCATTCAAGTAGTCACAATCTTAGTCATTATATTAGTCAGATTCTTAGTCACTTGTTTAGTTTAACTATTAGTCAGTAATTTTAGTCAAATTTTTAGTTAGACATCTCGTCAAACAATAAGTCAGAGTAATAGTCAACATATTAGCAATATTTTTAGTCACCCTGTTAGTCAGACTATTAGTTATTCAAATTTATAGTCAGCCATTTCGTCAGAAAAAAAACCGTCAGCATGTTAGTCAATGTAATAGTCAACACAATAAACAATGTGTTAGTCATGGTTTTAGTCAAACTATTCGTCAGGTAATTCGTCAATATGTAATTAGTCAGCATATTAGTCAGCTTTTTAGTCAGAATTAAACGTCAGTTTTTTTCGTCATATAAATCGTCACTATATTCAGCAGATCGAAATTTCATATAGAGTTTTCGACCCTCTGACGATTTACCTGACTCTTAGTAGTCATTCTCTTGTAGTGAGATTTCGATCGTGGCATCTAATGGCAACTGCTTTGTGATCAAAGGTAAGGAAATTCCTTCTGTAATGCAATGCATGTCTGAGAAGTAGTTGCATAAATGCATGATGAGGGATGAGGTTAAGTACATACTTAGGCTAGAGACCGTTGAGCCAGACCAGAAGCATCAGAAAGACTTAAGGTTGAAGCAATTGCTTAGGGCAGTTGCTAGGCTAATTAAGGAATTTTATGATGTCTTCTGGATTAAATCCGTGAGCTACCACCCTAGAGAGGCGTAGAATGTGAGATCACTCTAGCACCAGATGCTAATCCTACCAGTAAGGCTCCTTATAGGATGAGCACCCCAGCTAGAAGCAGAGTAATTGCAGGAGCTGTTAGAGCTTGGGTTTATTAGAGCAAGCATATCACCCTTTGGGGCACCCATCCTCTTCGTGAAGAAGAAAGATGGAAGTTTGAGGATGTGCATTGATTACCGACAATTGAACAAGTAAAAGATAAAGAATAAATACGCATTGCCAAGAGCAGATGACTTGTGGAGCAGCTCCAAGGAGCAAAATTCTTTTCCAAGGTTGATTTGAGATCGGGTTACCACCAAATAAGAATCAAGGAAGAGGATATTCATAAAACCACTTTTAGAACGCGGTAAGGGCACTACGAATTCACAGTTATGCCATTTGGTCTATCAAATGCACCAGCAACATTTATGAGATTGATGAATGACATTTTTAGAGAATTCTTGGACGAATTTGGCATCATATTTTTTGACAATATTTTGATTTACAATAAATCAATGGAAGAGCATATAGTGCACTTGAGGAAAGCTTTGGAAAAGCTAAGGCAGCACCGCTTGTTCGGCAAGCTCTCAAAGTTCCATTTTGCCACAACCAAAGTAGAGTACCTAGGCCATGTAGTATCAGTTGAAGGAATCGCCACTGATCCATTCAAGATCGAAGCAATAATCAATTGGTCGGCACCAAAAAAAGTGGCAGAAGTAAGAAGCTTCCTCGACCTTGCAGGATATTATAGGAAGTTCGTGAAGGACTTTGCGAAGTGGGCAGCTCTCCTCTCAGATCTCACGAAGCATCACAAAGTCAAAGATTGGGTCGATCATTGGATTAAGAATGTGCAAGCTTCCTTTGACAAGCTCAAGGAAGTGTTGACAATGGCTCCGGTGTTAATATTGCCAGACCCAGAAAAAGATAAGCTAGTGGCAACTGACCCCAGCAAGATAGTGACCAGGAAAATGCTTATATAGGAGGGCAGAGTTATAGAGCCCTTCGTATTTGGAGGCACTATTTGCTTGGTAGGAAATTTCAGTTAGATACTGACCACCAAAGCCTCCAATACGTCTTCACGCAACCACTCCTTAATTTAAGACAAAGACGTTGGATAGAGTTACTGGAAGAATATGATTTTGAGATAACATACAAGCCAGGGAAGTTAAATGTGGTTGACGACGCACTTTGTCGCCGGCCATTGGCAATTAAAGTGTACTGCAATGCCATCTCGACCCCGTCCAGCAAGTTCGGCAAAAAGATTTAAGAGGCTACCGCGTGAGGACAGAGTCTGTCAGTGCTGTCAACAGGGCGCCATTGAGGATGAAAGTCACGCCCTCCAGGCCTGTCCGGCGTACCAGCATATCCGGGCTCGGTATGCTCGATTAGTTGTGCCCCATCAGGCCTTGCATGAGCTACTGAGCACGGCCTCTGTAGGCTTGTTGGGATCATACCTCCGGGAGGTAATGGATACGCGGACTCAGTTATGCCCCCCTGTCCGACATTAACCTCAGCTGTACTTGTGATTATGTATATAACTGTGCAGTATGTCAGCATCCTTATTGCTACTAAGGTTTTTCCCCCGAAAACCCTTCGAGGCGGGGGTTTTTTAATCCTGGTACTAATACGCCTGCTGCTCTCTCTTTGTACTTGGGTCCCATAGGCCAGTTGGTCTCCGTGGACGATAAAATCATATTCTATTCTATTCTATTCTATTCTATTCTAGTGAAGAATTTAAGGAAATATGAGCTAGTCTTTGCAAGGAAGCAAGGATAGATAGAGAAAGAGAGACCTACAAGAAATTTAAAAAGGAAGGCAACCTTTTATATTATAAAGATAAGCTTTGTGTCTCAGAAGTATCAGGAGTAAGGAAGTTAATCCTCCATGATACCCATAGTAGCCTAATAGTATGCCACGTAGGATTTATGAAACGTACTTCAAGATAAGAAGTAGTTATTTTTGGCCTGACATGAAGAAGGACATTGCCAAGTATATTCGTCAGTGTCAGTTATAGCCAACAGACGAAAGCAGAGTAACTTCAAATTCCAGAGGCAGTTGAACCCTTGGCGGTTCCAGATGCCAAGTGGGAGATTGTAAATATGGACTTCATCACAGGTCTTCCCCATGATGCTTTAATATCATGGCCAACAATTCCTTGGAGGTACTAGCTTTATACATGATCAACAATTATCCTACTAGTAATTCCTTCTTAGCGAAATGATCAAACTCACCAAGTGGTTTTAATATGTTGGATGTCTATTAATAGTCGTGTATAAATTTAGTTACTTCTGTGCATTTTCTTTCCAATCCTTGACGCTTAACCCAATCTTGGAGAATGATGGTACTGTGTAGTGGAAATTGGAGCCTTTTCATACTAGCAGTTGATGAATTTTGGCATGCCAGAAGTTTAGCAAGCCTTGCCTGTGCATTTTGCACTTTGATTCTTATGATCCCCTGCATGCTTCAGCTCGAGGCTTCATCACTTGGCGGGTTCTTCAAGCACTTCCCCTATTTTATGTTTTGCATATTCAGAGATCTTTTAGTTTTATGGTTTGCAAGTTGTTTAGTAATCTTATCAAGAGGTGGAGGTACGAGACATCAACCTTGCATAATGCACCATGCATTGTGATGAAGCTCCCCGGCCACATAACAACTAGAACTGTGACATCTATGTGATTAGCTATGTTCGAAAAATTGTTCGAGAAATCCGCAACAAGAAAATGTGAGCACTTTGTCTATTTGTGTTGAGTTTTCTTTAATTGATGAGCATGTTTTGAAAGTTGACTGTTTGTTATGAGCAGATGGTGATTAACTAGGACTGGTTTGAGAAAGCAGAGATAAACAACTTAAGGGTGGGGCTTATAATTATGTTGTAAAAGTTGAGTGCTTAGCTGCAAGAAGTCCACATTTTACTTGCTTGAGGGTAGGTTTTAATTCATGCGTCGTTGATCTAACTGATGTTGATGGTTTACAATTCACCCGAACTTGTGCATTGCAAAATGAGAGCTAGTAATGCAATGGTTCTATGGCAATATAGAATCATCATTCTTGGAAAGATGAAAATAGCTCGGACCTTTTTCCTTGCATCTTTTTGTTCCTCTGTATTATTTCACTTTTTGGTTATTTTCATCAGCCTTCTTCCTGAGCATTTCCATTTTGTCTTTCTTGTGCTTCTAGTTTTCTCCTACTTAGTTTATTCTCTTCTTTATTCTTTTTGTTGTCCTAGCTAGGGTTTCTTTTTGTTTTCTAGATACTTACATAGTTTCTTCTAGAGTGTCAATTTCGATTTGGAAATCTTTTGTGTAATGGGATTTTGTTGATGGGAACTCGCCACTTTGTTGCATATAGTTTCCATTGGTGTTTTCCTCTGTTGTAGTTTAGAAACAGTGGCTATGCCTTAGTTACGAATTTTATGATCTTGTCTTCATTATAGAAAGCTTTTTGTTCCATGTTTGATCCGAAATCTTGCTGCCCCTTTTGACATTTGGTCCCTTTTTTTCTTTTTAATCTTTGCTCTTCCAGAAATGCCATCATCATCATCGTCATATTCCATTTTAGCATCATTGTAGTGCTAGTGCTGGATATTGAAAGCAAGGATGACATCTGAATCTACATGAGCCAGAGCTTTGAAGCGATATTTTGCGTAGATATTGCTTCTTTCGCTATTGGACTCAATATATTATAAATGGCTTGCTTCTAAATTTTGTGCTGAATTATTGGCTAACAGGAATATACAGACTAATTTAACCTTTTTTGCAGCTTGACTCTAAGTATCTGTTGAGTCTAAAAACAGGGCCTTTATATCTGGTCTTTGAAACTTCTATTCTTCCCTCTACTCTGACCCTTTTTAGATACATTCTACACCTTAATTTTATTGGCCTTTTATAGCATCTACAATCTCCATCTTACTAGCCTTTTCTTGCATCTACAATCTGCTATGCATAACCTGAAAGTAGTGATATCCTCACCCACCATAGCTGAGCTTTTGGAAGCAAATTATTTTTTGCTATTTAGCTCCACAACACTGCTCCATGTACGTCCTTGCCCTTGCCCTAAATCTTTCTTTATGAAACTATTGCTTACTGTCGAAATTGAACTTACCTTTACAAATCTGAGCCTGAACTCTTTCCCTTCCAAAAGAGCTCAGATCTCCATGTAAATTATATGATGGTATGAATCTCCTCTATGATTTTTTGTTTCTAGTTTTGGATCCTGCTTGAATAACCTATTATACATCCATTAACATTTATACCAAGAGCCAATTTGTCCTAAGCGCGAGACTCCGTCATTTTTGTAAATTAGACTAATGTTTTGATGTGTTTTGATGGGTTTTAATAGGTCATCATCTTCTTCTGTATTGTCTGGTACTGTCTGTTTTTGTCGCCAAACCAGATTCTTCTTTCAAGCCACGCCATTGCTTTGGTTCTTCTTGCCATAGGAATAGAATACATATCTTTTGGCGTTGCCGTCCATAGTAGTAGCACAGGGATCCGTTTCATTCTAGCATACCGCCTAGGCTGCAAGCTATTTTATAGAAGCTCTAAAGTAATCGTAGCTTCGAATTCCCGCCGTTAACTTAAGCTACATATATATTTTGTATTTTTTAGGGAAATTTACCAAAATAACCTTAATTATTCATTTAATTCTCAAAAAGCCCTTTGTATTCTTTAAATTCCCAAAATGCCCTTAATTTTTACGTATTTTCTCAATTAGCCCTTTGTATTGTAAAACTCACTAAAAAATATATTTTCACAATAGATGATCATTCTTTATATAGGGAAGTGTTTTTATAGACGACAACAATTTGGAAACCAAACCAGGTTACTTAGTGAGCTCATTTTGCTATTCATATGTTGGAGTTATTTATCCACCAAATATTGAACGTCTTGAAAATAATGAAATGCCTCCTCCTTGGCAGGCCTAAAAAGAAACAAAATAGGACAGAAGACATGGATAGAGAAAAGCGTCTTACAAGTGCACATATTGTGATACTGAGGCCATAACGAACACAGTTGCAGATATTCTATTTGATATTTCCATTGCAATCTTTGTCTTAATGTGATGTCTAAAATTTATTTTCCAAATTGTTGTGATCCATAAGAAACACTTCCATGTGTAAAGAATGATCTATTGTGAAAACGTGCTTTTTTATGATTTTTAAAATACAAAGGGTTATGTGGGAAATACTTAAGAATTAAGGGCATTTCGGGAATTTCAAAAATACGAAGGGCTTTGTAGTAATTAAGTAAACAATTAAGGTTACTTTGGTAAATTTTCCTATATTTTTTTTTCCTTGTTCACAAAGTGGAATAAACTATAACTGTTTGCATTATTTTTTTGCAGATATTCCCTTGGTCTTTTGACATTAGGCTTGTCTCTTATGCCCAGATGCTTATAGATGACCTGGCAGAAATTTTGCAATATCCTACACTAGAAACAGCAGACGGCCCGGTGATGTGCTTAGGGCTACTTGGCGAGAGATGCTTTGGGATAAGCGCCCGCGGCGGACCTCCGGGGAACACAACCTTCCCGTAATCAATGGTTTGATCACGAGTGCAAAGGAACACAAGCGGCGGCTCATGCCAAGTCCACGGGACCACGCTTCGCCCACATGCGGTCCCGACGATCTTGCGTCTTCCTTAAAGCTAAAGAAGCCCGGGTACATTCGCGGCACATCAAAGGGAAATGTTTTATCTCACAGGCGTCACCCGGGACCTTCGGCAAAGGGTTCTTAGAAAGCCGATCTGACCACGGGGAACATCACTCCCGGCGATGGAGGCAATACTTACAGCGACTATCACGACCCTCGGGGTGCACATGCGGCGTTACCCACAAGAAGGCCCGATCTTTGGAAATCCGCAGTTGGGGCGTGGAACAAGGCTTCTGACGTCTTGCCAATGGGAAAGCCGGACTGGATGGCATGCGGCGAGAATTGCTTAAGTGGGCGGGGCCGTCCATAATACGATCTTGGCCCAGCCTTGTTCAACAAGGCATTACGAGGAAGGCTTCCCGTCTGGTGGACCAATAGCGAGTTGTTCCCATCTATAAAGGCGGGTGACCCGCCTTTGCCCGATAATTACCGAACAATCATGGTCAGTTCGGTGTTTGCAAAATTATTCTTTGGGATTCCCGAGCGGCGGTTAATGAAGCGGCGGGCGGCGTGAGATCTGAGCCCTCACCGAGGCGGGATTTAGACCCGAACACTCAACCATTGACCACATCTTCACATTCGCGAGCTCACGGTTGAAAACGGCCCGGGAACAGCCCGTCGGGATCTATATTGTTGCCGTGGATTTTGCAAAGGCATTTGACAACGTGCCTCGGGGAAAAACTATGGGCAAGATTCAAACGGTTTGGGGGTTCCGGTAGATTTCTGCGGAATCACGATTATGCGAGCTTTATGAAAGATGCTTTCGAGGTCGGGTTGCGGCCAGGACAAGCCAACCATTTGATAGTAGTATCGGGGTTAGCCGGGGATGCCCTCTCTCCCCAACATTGTTTGGGCTTTACATTGATCAATTGGAGGCGGCTTCTTGATAATGGGGGCGGCGGGGCTCACCTTCTCTACCGGATCATCAAGCGGTTAATATATCGCGATGATGTGGACCTCTAACTTACACACCAGCGGACATACAGCGACATCTCGATGCCACGGACACATTTTGTCAAAGGCGTGATATCGCGGCGTCAACTTGGCCAAGACTAAGGTGGTTTTCATATCATCTTCCGCGACGGTAGGGATCCTCTCCTTAGATTCACAGAGGCGGACACATACAAATATTTTGGGAGTGGGTTTCCGTCTACTATTCAGCTGGGACACATCCATGCGGCTCTGAGTTCTGGTAGGCTGGAAAGCACTATATGCAATGCAAAACAATAGTCATAGGCGGGTTGTATAATTGGACCCATCGGTCACACACTGTTCAAAGTCTTAGTGGAGCTGTCCTTTTATCACGGGGTTGAAGTATGGGGCCCGATGGTATCCTAAGCTACTTGGAATGACTTGGGCAGGTCGCGAGAAAGCCTTCTTGAATGCGAGCACTAGGGGTGAAGTCCACAGTCCCATATCAAATTCTCTTGCCGAGGGAAGCGAGATTCTTGCCTCTTGAGGGGCGGCCCTTGATAAGCCACATTGTCTATTTTTTGGAAGATGGTCAACATGGGCGATGCTTTCGTCTCCCAAAACTAAAAGCTTATATCATGGCAATGGGGCCTAGCGCCTCAAGGCTGCTTTGGAGGAAAAAAGCTCAATGGATGGCTAGATGGAATGTGCGAGAACGCAGGTGCATACATGTGCAAGCGAGTGGTCGCCATAGCTTGAGGCAATATCTTGTGACTGCTTCATCAGGCAAGCTTTGGGATGCCGGCGCCCTTGAGCAGGTCAAGGCGGCACACTACGGCGCCACATAAATCCCACATTGGGCAGGGCCCACAATGCTACACTCGCACCCACTTGCCCATGAAAAGGCCTTGAGACTCATTGCCTCCATTACGCGGGGGGCACATCATCTTGGTGAGGCGGGCGGATGGATTGGTGACCCGCGTCGGGGCGAGCTCTGTCCAATCTTTGCCAAATGGGAGTCGTTGAGGATGAATCTCATACCCTTCAAAGTTGCCCGGCATATGATCAAATCCGAGCGGCTATCTTTGAGTTGGTGGGGCACAGTCGGCCGCTACATGTGACATTGAGCCGCGGCATCCCGTGCGGATGCTAGGATCATATCTTCGGAGGTCATGGACATGCGAGATCGGCTATGTCCTCGGGCCTTGCCAACATGTACATACACATTTATTTCATGATGATGTATACTTATGCGGTTTGGCGACATTCTTATTCTTGCCCGCGGTTTTCCCTCGAAAACCCTTGGTGAGGGTTTTAACCGGACGGTAATAAGTTTCTTTGCGCTCCTTCTGGGTCCCATAGGCCGATTGGTCTCAGTGGACGATAAAAAAACTATTCTATTCTATTCTATTCTATTCTTTTCCACCAACTTAAAGCCATTCTTCTTTTGAGACATAGTCATCTTCCTTGTTTAAACGACACCTTCTTATAAATTTTTGTTCTAGTCCTTTGCACACTTCCTTGATCATCTTGATTCCTTTAAATTATATAAAGCTTGTATAAATGATCGCTTGTACCATTGGATTGAGGGGATACTTTCATTTCTTCTTTTCGTTTGTCTTGAACTTTTAATTCTCTCTGTGTTAACTTAGTTACTATCTTCCCCATATCCATTGGCCTTTTTAATCCAGGGATGCTTCAATTGTCTTTGTATTCTTTTTTCCAGCTACAATATTGTTCCTATCATTGTATTTTCTTAGCTTAGTTAGCTATAATATGACTTCTGTTTAATAGCAATGCAGTCATGGTTGGTTTATCGAGTCCCATGTCATATCATCGATAACAATTCCATACCTTTCTTGGCACAACCCATTGTTCTAGTATTAGGCTTGTTCTATGTTGTATTCTTTATGCCTCCTCCGTATGATCTTTCTTCTATTTCTGATTGATTGTGATTTATTCTTCTAAGTCGTTACTTTCTAAACCTATCCAATTAATTTCTATAACATCACCATCCGCTATACTTCCCTTTGGTTTGCTATGCATAGATAGACCTCTTATTCTTTATTTTGATAGCATGAAAGTCAAATTCTTTGTTTTGGTGTGTTATGGGACATGTGTTATTTTTAATGGTTTATATATCGTTCATGGTGTTTTTTGGTTCCATAACAAGATTTTTGTTCCTTTTTTTTTCTGCATATAGAATGTGGCCATGTTTCAGTGCAAACAGTGCTTGAAACTGATTCAAAGTTGTAGAATTTTAAGAATTTAAGAGCTCTTATAACAGGGACTCAGCCAAGTAAAAGATCAAGATCTCTTGTATTGAATCAAATAGATATGGAATCACAATTTATCAACCCAACTGGGCCCAGCACCAAAGAAAGCACGTCTTTGATGAATCTGCACTAAAAATTGAGCCACAACCAAGTTGAGATATTTTAATGTTTAATTCACAGCATGATACTACAGCGAGATGCTCATGGGTTGGGCCAATCCTTGTAAATCCTCAGTAGAAGGATTATCATGTGGTAGCCGACCTTGCCCTATAACAAAATCCTGCTTCATATTATGTGGAGAAAACATGGCTCATACTTTGGCAGCCGCCTTAACTAGCCCAGTATTTATTTTCAAATCAGACTTTGAATCCTTAAATCGATCTTTTCCATGGGTTTGTTGGGGGAGATTGTGAACCCATCAGCTTCTGAGGCTTGGATCGGTGATTGCCCCAAGAATTTGTTGCAAATTTGCCCATGACAATATTTATTATAGGCCGATTGATCCATTTAGAGTTGCCCGCTTATCAGACGCCCATTCTTTCAGCTTGAAGGATCATAGGATTTATTTTGCTTGCATGATAGATTAATTGGTGTATTTCGGCACGGATTTGAAAATTCTACCCTTTCAAATTCAAGCTGCCACAAACAATTTTGATGGCTAACCGTCAAAAGTACCCTTGAGCAATTAGCAAGATCAAGATTGGCTTCTTGTTGCTGCTTTAACCTCCTTTCTGATTTGACTAAAATAGTACAATTGCTAACAGACCCACCATAAAAAAGAACCAATTCTACCCTAGCATCCAAATCATTAATCCACTAGGATGAATCAGCAGTTGTTGCAGATGTATTGCAATTGATATTTAAGGTCCGGATTTACAGTTTTCGCCCAGCTCCAGATGGTATATCTCCACTAAGTCTGTTCATTGACAAATACTCCCTTAGAGTTCATGACTCCCCTACTAGTGCATTAGCTCCTAGCTCTCTCACATGCTTGCAGAAATTGCTTCTTAGAAGGAAGAACCATGGTTGTCCCTGAGTGAAGATCCAATCTCCTTTTATCGGCTGGCCTTCAAATAGTCTATGATGCAAAAAGTTTTAGCTCTTAAGATTTCTTTCACACAATCATAGACTATTCAGCGGCCTTCAAATCGTGGGGATTGAAGAAAGAAATAAATGTATGCAATATCGATGATTTTTTTTTTTTTTTTTTTTTTTTTTCCACACCGCTGGACATACCTGATAATACTCTTTCATGCACAGCCAAAAGTAACTTCTTCTTATGGACACATAACTTTGATCGTATCCTGGTTGTCTTGCCACTGAAGCATTGTGCAATTCATAAAGAATTTGATCCCTTGATCTCCTTATCCTTGGCTATACACAATCTACCCTTATAGTGGTGTCCTTCCTCTAAGGTGAAGCCAACAATCTCTTCTGATGATTGCAACACTTTGACCTTCTCTTTTATTTTCTTGAATAATTCATTGCTTTCTACCTTTCTTTGATGACATTCAATGTGTAGTTGGTGATTAACATCCATTCCCAACATTTCATTGGGGACGATATTTAATTTGTCTGGTTTGCAGGTAGTCTCCAAGGGCATATAAGCTTGCATCATTTCTGACCACCTCCGTTGCCTTAGGATTGGTTGTGTGAGAAAATGTGCCAATTCCTTATGATTTGTGAAGATTGCAAAATGGAATATTCAAAAGGTAATGCCTTCAAATTTTAAAAGATTTACAATTACAAGAAATTTATCGTGGCGGCCAAGGCCGCCGCGAACATTTCTCTTTCCCAATAGTCATGTTCTCTGTCACTTATAGGCTAAAATTCTGGTTTGATCTTGTATTCATTCGAGAACATGCGGGATTTGAACCCGCACTATTGCCTTGTGTTTTAGCATCAAGTTGGATATTCCAATGACATGATTTTTCTAAAGACATCATCAAAAGTTGCATAGCGGATGCTGGACCTACACAACGTGCTCCCTCCTTTGATTCAAGGATTACACATGTCCTGGAAAATCATGTGTTCCCCAATGATCCATGCTTGCTGCAAGCAACCAAAAACAATGCCAAAAATAATGCTTAAAGATTTGATGAAGAGCATGATAAAAAACTTCTGTATCTTGATAAAACACTTGCCTATAACCCTTGATGTATCCAACCATATGCTCGTCATAATTAAAACCGACCTTTTTCTTAATACCTATTTGCAATGTTTTTCTTATTCCTTTGACTTTTTTTTGCATGTATTTGCAGTTGATGTATTTTATGGCACTCCAAGCTGGTTGGATGAAGTTGAGCGCAAGTTTCAGGAGCGCAGTGAATAGGATGGAAAGAAAGTAACGAAGCTTTCGCCTGTGCCACTTCTATCTTCGCAAATTCCTTTACACTAACATGCTTGTCATATTTAAGTGCCTTACGCAGTTGTTCTCATGGTGCAACATCAGTATCAGTTACATAGCCTTCAAAAAGTTACGTACATTACCCTCAGCTAAAAGTTAAAAGTTAAGAACAAATGCGGATATGATCGTTATCGAATATTGTACAAAACATCACCTAAAATAGCAAGAATGCACATATTTGACGGTGCTGCAAACTATGCTAACTTGCACATCCATTTAGAGCACCACCAAATGCTGTTGCATGAGCCAAGCTGCATCGATTTGTATAACAGAATTTACCTTTGAGCTGCCTGCTCATGCATTTGTCGGAGCCAGGAAAATGGAGGGAGCATACCTTGAAGGTGCAGAAGTTTGACAGTATGCATGAAAGTAATCTGCTTTCGTGGGATCTTAAGTTCAGGTTAGCTGGGAAATCTTTAAGTTGTTGTCTTGAACAATAATGGTCAAGACTTAAGACCATCATAACCTATTAAATGAATCTTTTTCAAGTTTTGGAAGGGAAGAAAACATGGTCTTTTAGAATGCCATGCTTGGAGTTCAGGTAAGCACAAGGATTTTGGTCAGTTTTTCAATATAGAATGTCTTGCTAACAATTGCTGAGAGTGTTGAAAAGCCATGCCATGCCAATCAAAAACTCATGTTTCACAACGCAATAGATCAGCAAAAGAACAACTGATCTATCAAAATGAGCATTGCAAAAAGATAGCCTGTAAAGCAGCGGCATGTCTTGTGATTTCTAAGACTTGCTGACTTGCAGATCTAAGATAAGGAAGGCAGCATTTCCGAAACAATGCATGGAAAATGAGACTTCCCCGACTTATGGAAATAACCTAAGATCCTAAGATTTATTTTGACAGTGCCTATCCCAAGAGCAACAAACAAATATTTAATGCTAAATTTATAAGCCTGGAAGCATTCTACTAGATTCCCCACGAAATTACATAAGAACGCAAAAAAAAAAAAGCCTCACCTTGCCCCAGGCAAAGGCAATCCAAGTAACAAAACGTGAGCCGGAAATCATGTCTTCAGCTTGCATGTCTTCAAATTAAAGCACTCCAAGGCAAGACATCCATCAACATGATCATTGTAACCTGTAATCGTTGCAAGCATTTGGCTGTGAAAATTGCATGCCCCTTTCCTGGGTTTATGCGTTCATGCATATTGCACAAGCACCCTGCAAATTTGCCATATCTCAGACCTTCAATTCCAGAAACACAGAACTCAGATGAAAAAACAAAGGGAAAAATAAAGAAAGGGGCTGCCATAACCATACCTTGGGCGATTTGGAGCTTCCTCGGGTGCTCCAGATTAATAAGCCAGAGCTTGCTTGCTTGCAGAGAAAGAAAGACATGCATGCCGGGGCACAGTTGTGGTTAACGATTTTGAAGCTTCTGTTGCAATGGCTGGAGCGATGTTGAAGTGCTATTGTATAGCTAACGATGTTGAAGCTCTTCTATTGTCTTTTATGGGTCCGGAACTGCTTGCAGTGGCATGCAAGCCGCTGTGGCTCACAATATAGTAAAAAGGTCCTGCGATTTTTGTGTTTAGGGTTAGCGAAAGCAAGCACATAACTGATTATTTCTTGTTAGATTTCGCTAAACAGAGATCTGCAGAGTTGCAGAGCATATTTTGCCCAGCTACAGTCATGCGCATATAAGCTTATTCGGTTGATTTTTCTATGGAGCACCCAATGCTGAGCTTCTTGATCTGCGGTGGCTTTAACTTGATTCTGAGCTTGGGCCTTTGCTCCTATTTTAGCCAATGCATGGGCCTGCGCTTGCTATGGATTCCGGGAAGCTGTCTTAGATGCATAGTTTATATGAGATTTCAGAAAGAATGAGTTATTACGCTCATAAGAGAGACTACTCTCACGCATTGTAGGCCAAATTTGCCCCAATCTCTGCTCTTTAACTGTGCCGAAGTAGGCCCTGATCATTTGAGTTTTTTCCATCTTTGTATTTACCCTGCCAGACTTATCGATTCCGGTCGGAGCTGGTTCCCGCAGAGGAGTGGCAGCAGGGATGCAAATCTTGCGGACGGCTTGAATCGCAGCTAGAGAGGGGTCGTATGATTGTTTTTTTTTTTAATTCCTTTTTTAAGTACACGTGTTGCGCTCAAATTTTTCTCTGAGACGGAAATATTACATCAAACAAAAAATCAAACAGCCTATATATGTCATGACTAGGATTTCTTTCTCGTGTGTTGGATATCTACACTCTAGTTTATTGAACTTCTTCAAATTGTAAGCAATGACCCGGCATTCTTGCATCAAGATTGCCCTGGTTCCTTTGTTGCAAGCATCTGCGATTAGCTCATAAGGTTTCTCTGGGTCAAGGAGTGCTAACACTAGTGTTGTCATGAATGCTACTATAAAGTCTGCTTCTACAAGTCCTTTAGTCAATGAGGAAAGTTGATCCTTTGGCATCATCAAAGAAATTATCTTTGTAATAGTATATACGATGTCAATGTGTTGTGCCTTACATATAGTTACTAATTATTTATGTTTGGCACAGAGAATTACACAATAAAGACAATGCGTTTTACATAAACAGTTTGCATTCGATAGCATGCCCTTCAAAGTCAAAATTATTCGTCCCATCACTATACCCCCAAGCAGTGCAATCGTTCAAAGTCAAAATTATTCATCCCGTCACTATACCCCTAAGCACTGCAACGTTTAAGCATTCAACGTTAAAACATACCATCCCACCTCATAAGGTCTTAAGCTTAAGTTTAGGATCTAAGTTTTTTGCACAACATTAGCCATAATCTATATTTACTCAACTTCCATATGATGTGGCCATTTCTATATCATTGAAGGTTCTATGTCATTGAAAGTTATAAGGCATATTATTGTAAAATTCTAAGTGATATTATCTTATATCCCTATCTTTCTTTCCATTCCATATGGCTTCTCTTCTCGTAATCAACGGGAGGCTTAAATTACGCCTATATTCGGCGTGTTTTAAAACGAGGAAAAGTTCCTCCGCTATTGTGGAGTGGCGCCGCCATGGCTCTGTGCTGCTCTGTGCTTCTACGGCTATGGCGAGCAGGCGTTCTTCTGCGGCTATGCGAGCAGGCGTTCTTCTATGGCTATGAGGTTCTTCTGCGGCTATGGCGAGCAGGCTATGGCAGAAAGTATAGGCTATGGCATTCTTCTGCGGCTATGGCCGAGCATGCATTTGTTTGCTATGGCTCCTTCTCAGCTTCAAGGTATGTTTCGCTTCAAGATCTGGCTTTAAGATTTCGCTTCAAGATCTGAAGGATGTGTGCATCTGAAGATTTCGCTTCAAAATCTTCAAGATCAGCGACGGATCAGCGACAGGGGCACTAAAAAAACACAGGGGCAAGTTCATTCAAAGGGTTGTCTGTGCTTCGCGAAGCTCCGCCGGAGAAAATCATTCAAGCCTAGCTCCGCCAGAACAGAGAAAAGATGGAAGATAAATGCCACGTGCCAAAATACTAGTAGTAATTTAAGCCTCCCGTTGATTACGCACGGGAAAATACCCCCCTCGGATTTTCCGGGGGCAATTTGCTCGGCCCGCGCCGCCAGCTGGCGGGCAGCACCGGGACTCCGCCGCTCGTCTGCCCGCCACCGTGGCGGCCGCGCCTATAAATTACCCCCCGAAAACCGTCGGGGGGTATTTTCCCTTATACTTAAAATTGAAAGTAGTAAGGTATACTAATGCAAAATTGTAAGTGATTCTTTCTTTCTTTCTTTCTATTCCATGTGGCTTCTCTTCTCTTTTCTTTCAACCCGCAAACTAAAAATGCACAAACTAGACGGCTGCTGCGACAAATTCTTGTATAACTGAAAATAAGATGTGTCTTATTTTATTTTATGATGGTTTTCCACTAGAATTTTAGTGATGTCATATTTTATGACTACAAAAATGCACCATGCAACCGAAAACAAGTTTAACTTTGTGTGCATCTTTTGCGCTGGAGTCACAAATGGTGTTATATATTGAATATGACAATCATATTTTGCGACTGCTGTGGAAAAAGGGCCTTACTTCTCAGAATATGCATGCTAATGACAAGTTAGAATGCTGAAATATGATCAATGACACCTTAGATACTAATTTTTGGCATCAAACTGTTGCTTTTCAATTGTAGTTCAATGATTGGAAGTTTTTTCTAGCTTTTCATTTGATGCAAGGACAGCAGAACTCACAACTGAAATGGTAAGTGAAAACCCACCATGAGATGAAATAAATGCAAGATAAGAAGTCGTCAAAATTGAACGGAAACTAGTGGTTGCTTACAACTGCTCTTATCAACCACATGGGGCGTCTAAAATATTCTAACAGGCTTGCCCATTGTGCTCTTCAGATATAAAACTCTCACCTGCACCAAAACATGTATAAGATACTACTTTTCAAATGAAGTTCCAAATATGCATGTATATCAAGCTTACATTTTGCCAATTCTTCTTCAACAGTGATACAAGGAAATTGACACTGAGCTGTATGTTCTGGAATAGTTGCTTTTCCTCCATTTCACAATTCCCAACAGCAACACCCATACATAGGACCTTCTTCAGTTGAAATTTCACCATGGCCTTTGTCTCATTCACCTTGTCTTCCAATGATTCGTGATGAGACACCAAAGTAGGAAATTTGCCTGCTTTGTTAAGTCCAGGGCCCAGCAGTCTAGGAATTTGCTTAATAACGGCTTCAGAAGCCAAAAAGGCATGATATTTCTTAGCAAGCTTCTTCACTAGCTTTTTGTTCTTATTCATTTTCTTCAGACTCTCAACATCCATGCAATCCATGCCAATTTTCTCAGCCTAAAATTCATTTATTCAGTAAGACGTCTCTAGGGTGTAAAAGGATTCAAAAAACGGCCAAATATAAATGCCTCAAGACACAACAAAGAAAATGAAATACCTCCTCGATATGCTGCGCATCCCCGAGCATGCAGACCTTCATCTTTGGGCGTGGAATATGGGCTAGCTTGACAGAACCACTGAATCGCTTATCTTTCTGAGGATCATAATTCTTGAGACCAATCTGCAGCTCCACTGTTTCGGTAAAATGGCGATTTTTCTCTTTAAACTCAGTGACAATCTGAGTGATGGCCTCTCGAAGCCCATCACTCTGCAGCTTACTACAACACAGATTTCAAGAAAAACATCAATGAGATTAGCTTTATCAGATGTTTCAGATGCAGCAAATATCCATACCTCATGGTCGAAAATCCGGTATGCGAGTTCTTCCCGACCTGTTCCTAGGTTTTCTACCTAAACCCTAACCCTAGAAAGGGCGTAGTACCTTTAGGCTAATATTCGATTCCTCTGTGCTTTATTATTCTACTAGTGAGACGTAGCCTTTCTGTTCTCTTTTTTTTTTTGGGTGCAACCGGTGATAGGGTACAACCGGTGATGTGGTCGCTATGTTTCACTCACTTAAGAATGCAACAAAACATAGAAAGCTAACTTGCAAACCTAACCATCGAGAAAGCTAACCCACAAACCTAGTCGTCGAGAAGTTTAGCTTCCTAATGTTCTATTCTACATTACTATCAAATTCTTGGGCCAGAAAAGTCTTTGGTTGAACAGTATTCTGTAACGTTCCTAACCAATATGCCCTTAACCAACTGGACAAAACTGTCTAGACATTTATGAGTAGTTACTTCTATCCATTTATGTTAGTGTCTCGGGAACACCCCACATGTATATTCAAGGATCGAATACTCGAGAATCAACCATGGGTCCGTTACAACCTCTCCCACTAGAACTATGCTTGTCCTCGAGCATCCAAGACTATGATTTAACCAGTATACCACTGACTGCGTGGTTACCAAGATTCTCAAGTCTGTGTAAATTACTTAAACTTAACCAACTGGGCAAAACTGTCTAGATGTTTATGAGTAGTCGCTTCTACCCATTTATGTCGATGTCTCGGGACGCTCCACAATACATTCAAGGATCGAATACTCGAGCGGTCAACCATGATTCACAATCAAAGTGGGTTTGGAGGAGGGGAGGGGGTGGTCTCTAAGGTCCCTTGTCACGCTAAGGAAAACGTCTTATTTATCAACCACGGTCATGTTTGAACCAGCATGAAATAAAAAAAACTCCGTGTTTTTTTCCTTCGATGTGGCTTTAACATGACATCACGAAAAAATTCGTTGTCCACAAAAACCTCGTGTATTTTTTCTAGTTCAAACATGACCTGATTGATAAATAAGACATTTGGCTAGGGATCGCCTATTACGTGACATTAAAGGCCTGGGCACGAGAGGTCTAGGGCTCCCTTGCCCTCGACCACACACTAGAGGTGCCCTTTTACGCTATACCCATGCCTCTGACCGCGCGGTAGGCAACCATCGTCGTGTAGTAGCCGTTGTCTCTCTTCACGGCATTCTCACAGTCATCAAGCCTGATGCTATCTTCATAAAAGCTCTAACCACCCACCACGACCTTTTCAATGGCTACTGCGCACAAAATAGTCGAGCCTTTAGTAGCCCTTTTGAGTGTCTCATGCCCAATTATGTTGGCATTACCCTCAAAATTTGATTTAAATCCTTTAAAAATCCAATTACAGCCACAAGGGCTTGAATTAAATCCCCTAAATTTGAAAGCTATGGTCGTACAATTCTGCACATAGGCCTAATTATTGTCGACCTCCTTTATAAGGAGGCAAAAAATTGAATTGGTTCTAAATCGTCTTCCCCGTATTGGCAGAATGCCCAAGGTTTGCACTGTTTGCTTCAATTTCCATCTTGTCTTGCATGCATTTTATATTCTTAACTTTTTTTTTGTATTGCAGATGGGTCCTATTTTTCTAGTGCTTTGATGGAGTGTCACAACAGTAGGTAGTATAGGGACACCCCCAGATCAGTGAAGCGGCCCTTTTGGGACTTCCCCTCCCCATACAAGAGGTCCAGTCTAGTCTTTAGCTCTTCTACAACGACTACCACCGAAGACCTTCAGCATCTGCAATGCCTTAGTTACTCTGGCAGAGATCGCAATTGTCGTGGCACAAGATCTTTCTATTGAGGTGTCATCAAATATTGTCTCACAAGCCAGGGATAGGTTCAATACGCCGTATGGTTTATACGTAATACATCTGAATTGTATGATACGGCACAAATTTGTCTTATAAAACGTAAAAAGTACGTCAAAAAAAATTTCGGCATCGGAAGATTTTGGCGTCTGGCGAAACAACTAAATCTAAATCTGTCGAACATTTTTTAGGTGTACCACGAACATAAAAGCTAGCGTCTGAAGGTAGAAATCTTTGGCGTCTGCGAGAAATAAATGAACAGCGTCTGTGGTGAATTAATTTTTAGCGTTATCGCGAAAATAGTTGTTTTCATGTATGCAAAAAATTTAAATTTCGCATACGCGGTTTTCTATGTTAGTATACGCGAAACACCGTATGCAAAAATCCTCGAGTCAATTTTTTTTTTAGATTTACAAAGCAAAAAAAAAATGTGTGTGCCTCTGTTTGGTCTGTTTTGTGGCACTGTAATAGTATATATAAGAAAAATATGACTCGCCCTAGAATTCACCTCAAACATTGACTGCCAGGTTGAGTCAAAATACTCCTTGGGAAACGGTCTTCCTTTGAGGTGTTGGTTTTGTGTCGCAAGCCTGATGTTGGATATTGGGAAGTGAGATTACTTCGTCCCAGTGTTTTTCAGCTTTGGGTTTGCATCTGCTTCCTTAGAATATCCTATAGGCTCTCGTCCAACGCCCCTTGATTCTCGTACGGAACGTCACGTAACATATACATAGTGAGCTTGCTCCTTTGCATATATACGTCTTCCTTTAGTTCGTGTAATCAAGGAGTCTCATCAACAGACATTGTCAGCCAAGCTAGCAGCAATGGCAGCTGGTCATGCATCTACCTCAGGAGGTGCAGGTAGCGGTCATGCATCCTCCTCTAGAGGTGCGGGGGGCGCGCTTGCTTCGTGGCGAGGGCCCGCGAGGGGACCTGCGTGCATGTGGTCATATTCTTGGGGTTGCCGGTCAAAAGAGGCCAGAATGGGATCTTGTGAAAAGTTTGGCATAAATGGCGGGGAATGTGTGTTTTGTGGATATTCATCGGTAAATAGTTTTCAACAAATTCGAGCTTATATCTTACGTAGAAAAGAGACATTGGTGTCGCGACTTGTCTGCATCTGTGACTTGCAAAAAGATGCCATTGAAAGGTTGTCTCGACTAGATGTGATCACATAAAGCGAAGAATAATATGAAAAAAAAAAAGATGGGTTCTGAGGATACTCAAAGAGTAGTCTTAGGTAAAATGACGAAAATAACTATATCACCCCCTGTTGGGGTGACATACCAATCGGAGGGTGGACTAGGGTCAATAGGTATAAAGCACGGGAAGCGAGAGAATGATAGAGACAATTGAAATAGTGGAAAAACCGACGCCGGGCGATATAGGGTTGATCATTGCTTAACATCAGAGCAAGCTGAAGAAGACACAATTGAAGGTTGTAGAGGCATTTTATATCTTAGGGTTGTCTCCACATATTTTAGAACACAAAGCAATGAAAAGAAGCCTTCAGGGAAGTTGCCAAAAGGGGGCGGCTTTTTAGGTGCCTTCATACAAACATGCCAACAATAAAATGGTCGATGAAAATTACGAGAAAATGGTCGAGAGGGTGGAGATGAAGTTGTGTCCAATTATTCTTGAAGGGCTTCATGGCCCGATGGTTGGAGCAATGTAAACAAGGACCATCTTATAAACTTCATGATTGTGTATCCGAGGTGAAGTATTTTTGAAGGCCGTAGAAACCAAAAGCCCGACCAAGTGGCGGGAGATTATTTTTAGAGAAAACAAAGGCGTGATAGAGTTTTGGATCAAAGAGAATATTTCAGGTTGTAATGGATAGCATCTAATTGCAAGTTAGCGGGTGAATTGTTGGAGTCACGAATTTCCGGGTTTGCGCCACTAGTTTGTCAATGCCATTGCTGAATCTATTGCTCAAGGGTTGGTTCTCACATCACACTTGGTTCAAAGATCCCTTTTAGAAAGCGCATCATCTTGTAAAATTCATCACAAAAAGCGGCAATTAATGCCATTTACAAGTTATTGCATCGAAGGCCTAGCACTCATGAACCACAGGCAAAAGGCGATTTGGTTCCAATTACATGTCGAAAAGAGTGCTTGATATCATGATTGGATTATACCTTCAATCATACGAGTTCTTTGAATGGGAGGAAGGAAGAAAAATGCCTCCAAACCGCAGCACAACAAGCCACTACCCTTGAAAATGCTTGGAGCGCGAGGCGTTTTGGAAAGGCATAAAGAATGTTAGAGGTGCATGCAACTGTTTGTCATGCCATCAAAACCCTTGATTCTTGAAGGCAAACCTTTGAAGATGCGGAGGTGTTGGCACTCAATTCAATCATTCCTAAACTTGATGGGCCAATGGCCCTTTGACAATGCCCAGCGGCGCCCTTTGCTTTCGAGGACTTTATTGAACGATGGAAGAAGTCGTACAATGACCTTCATGGTGCAGCACATGCCTTAGACGCGCACAACCATGATATGGACCAACATACAGATAAGAAAGTTATGGGTTCGTTGAAGAAAGTTACAAAATTGTACTATCTTAATAGCTCGGACTACAAGCTTTTTATTGTCGAGTTAACCGAATACCAAAACTTGAGTGGAAGGTGGGCAGATTGGAGAGTCATAAAAAGGAGCCCAATATGGGATCCTATGCATGGTGGCAAGCCCACGGGCAAGTTACTGATACCTTACAGGCAATTGCAATGACTATCCTCTCCTTGGCATCCTCCAATAGTGCAAGTGAGAGGAATTGGAGTGTCTATAAGTACATACACAATGTCACACGTAATCGCTTCTATATAAGAAGGCTGACAAACTTGTATACAACTTCTCAAACTGGCGGCTCTTGAATCGCAACAGTGGTGCATCAACAATCGATAAGCTACAATTTCCTTTCATGGATATAGATTCTGAAGTGGAAGAGGACGGCTTCGAAGACAGTGAGGATGAGCTACTTGCAGTAAATGCTGCAAATCATGTTGACGAAGACATTCATCATATCCACTTCATTGACGACCAAGATGATATAGCCGACAACGAGGATACCGAGAAGTCCGATACAGAAAGGCCAGGTTCGAGCAATGCAGGAGTTTCATTGAGGACTTAACTGGACTACGTGATCCATCGGACTCTCTAATGCCAATTACCTTGACAAGCAGAGAACGTGTTAGAAGAAATATGACGTTGTAGTAAGGGAAAAGGTCATAGGAGGTTGAACCTAGGCCAGCAGGCAGAAGAGGATGGAACTCCGAACGATGAAACTGATGAAGATGCTGCTGCCTAAAAAGATGAGGCTTTTAGTATCTTCAAACTATTGTAACCACGGATGAGGATCTTCAAACTTTTGTAACCGTTCTGGAGTATTAATAAAAAGGTTTTTGTCATTTTAACAATTTGTTACCGTGTTTCATATATAATAGTTTTTGTCGTTTCAACAATTTGCCACCGTGTTCCACGTTCCATGTATACTACATATATTGTATATGTAATTCGGGTTCAATATTCAACCTAAGTTGCGGTAGTACGTCTTCTATTGGGCATTGCGATGCTACCGGTCCGACTTTGGAATGGTCGTTTCCGTGACGGGTCGATGATTTGATGGATGGGTTGGGAATGGATTAAAAGTGGGGTGAACGAGTTAAAGGACAGGAAGGATAGAAATTGACATGGGTGTGCGTGTTGGGTGGGTGGGGCCATGGGATGGGGTGGTTGGGAAGCATGGGGTGTGGGTGGTGGTGTGGCAGGCGGCTGGGATGGAACAGAATGGAGATCACAGTGCGAGACTGCAAGGCCACTTGTCCCTTGGTACTCCGAATTCCAGCCCAGGCCTGGCATGGCGAGGCTGAATCTCCTCTGTCCTCCCACCACACCAGTAAACCTAAAATGCTGCCAAAACTCCCCATCACCATCTCAGCTTCCATTCTGCACACCCCTCCTCCCGCTGGCGGGCCCGGTAGCGTCGTACGTTTGATTTCACGAGATACCGCGTCCGCTGTTGTTGTGATGGCCTTTGGTTGCGTTAAGATACGCGGTACATGTGATATTTGCAGGTTCGCTGATGACGTGAAACCTTCACTTACCTTACTGCACCAGCCAGCTTTAGATTCACAGTTTCTCCTTGCGTGTGCCTGAAATCTTGCTCAAAGTGCATTGAAAGGCACAAAACAATCATGAATCCAATCTAGAATGCTTAAGTTAAAGCGTCCTAAAACTCCCCTGATCTAACTATATTATTCCTCCATAGTAAGCGGCGTCCTGCTGCTTAAAGGCTTCATCGGTCGAGATAATGATGGCATCGGCATTCCCCAGAGAATCTTGCTTCGCAGCCTCTTTGAACAATGGAACTTAGAATAACAAACTAATACTGCTTGAAGGCGAGGAAGAAAGATTGGGAGATCTGAATGTTTTCCACTCTTATCAACCACATAATTACGATAAGGCCTCGATGTTTGAGCCACTGAATTTCCAATGGCATCTGTTTGCTCTACATCGGTCACGCCCTGCTTCGGTAGCCACCCATGATTTTATCTGCATGATGTTCCAGAAGGCGAGAGCGACTAAGAGGTCGGATAATCAAAGGCAAGGCATTATCTATCGAGATCTTTTATTTCACACTTTTTGCTGCTTCTTTTACTTCCCATTATTGCCAAATTGAAGGAAGCCAGCTACCCACAGCTGATCCTCCTCCTGGCTCCACCATCCCTGGCTCCTGCACTTTCTCCCGCCCCTTATCCTGCTCCCTATCGCTCATCTTATTACCTCTGTCGCCCCTATTCAACTCCAGAAAGAGACCGTCCTCTATTTCAAGTACAGTGCCTCCCGGGTTTATGCATCGTGTGTGGGTAGGATGTTCTGTGATTTTGGTGCTGGGCAGAAGGACCCAGAAGCAGAGGTGGGGCATGCTGCGTGCTGGGAGGACAGAAGGCGGACCTCTCTATGTGTAACCTAGCAAAACACTAAGCTACATTGTACGAGAAGGATCTCTAGAAGGCTGACAAGCAAATGCTGCAAATGAAAGTAACAAGAATTCGAAAGTCTGCATTTGCTGGCCCGGATTATTTTTTGGTTGGTCACGGCCAAATTTCTAGGAGGTGGACGAAGACTAAAGAGCTCGGGCAACGTTTGGATTTTCTGTTTGTCTAATTGTAAATGTCTAGCCAGGTGGCGAGGAATAAATAGAAGGGCACTTTAGATACATCAACGAGACAAACAAAAGACCCATCGCACCTCTGCAAAAATAAAGTGTAATCCAAAATTTAAATAAAAGTCTCCTGCTCTTTAATCCTCGCTTACGGATGATGGTTTGGCGTGCGTTTTAGTGTTTGAGTCGAGGAGTTTGATGTGCGTTATGGGTGTAGTTAAGCAGGCATTTGTTATTTTCATTGGTGCCGGTTGGATCAGCCAATCACCTGTATGCGGAAGTGGGTAGGGCGATTGATATGCAGCTACACTCTTCTTTACGACTCCTCCCACTCCCTCCACAATTCCATCTCGCTGATAACTTTCCAAAAGTATACGCCGCCCATCTCTCACAGCTAATAAATAGATTATATACAACATCTAACCTTATATTATATATAATACGAAATCGAAATCCATCATCTTACGTATACAAAACTTTACAATCAATCAAATCGCCAACACATATTACCTGCAATCCCCCTAAGTGTACCCGGTACACATTGTCAAGTTATGCGGCACACCAAAAGCATAATGTCTATAATAAACAGCCTTTAACTCTTTCCATTGGCTCTCCTTACAAGTATAGCAAGAGATATATAATTGGCTGCTTTCTGAAGTCACCATAAAGAATTGAAGTCTTGATATTGTTAGGTGCATAAGTGATAGATTCCCAATTTTCCTAAGGCGGGTCACTCTGTTCAATGCATTTTCGACATGGGTTTAGTAATCATCTGGTTACGCCATCTTCTCCTTCCATGGCATATGGTCGCTTTGCTCTGAATATTCTCTTCGAAGGGTTAGGTTCTGACTGCTCTCGTTATAATTGGGCTAGAGATATGTAAGGCTGGATTTGAAGGCTCCGAGCCGCTGACTACCCTGCATCCAGATCGCCATCGCTTTCAGAAAATCGCTCATCGCTCCGCGCAATCTTGTCACTGCTCGCAAATACCACTCCCGCCACCTCTTTCTGGCATAATTTATGGCTTTAACTTCCAGCCACCAAGCTCATAGTAATAGCGGCGCAACAGCAAAACTCTTCTGGGGCTCCCCTGTGCCCCACTTGGGTTTTGGTCCTTTGTTGAAACATCGATTTTGGTAGGTCTGCATGTCTGTTTTCAGAATCACCGTAGTTTGTGGGTATGGGACGTTTGGTTGTTGATTGGACAACTGGACGCAGGCGTCGGACGACGTTTGCAGACCCTAATCCTGCATTCGTCTAATATCGTATGTCTCAAATGTAAATATTTGATTATTCTCTACATGTCCTGCTCCCATTCATGTGTTTATGGTGGTGGGACCGGTGCTTTGTTGTGGGCGTTGTGGGGAGGGTGGCGGATTTGGAGGCATGTGTGTGCTACTGTTGTCGCGTGATGTTTGTGAAGTGGGAAGATAGCTTGATTCTGCATGTCCTAGCCATTATTAAATGACATGGTATTTGGTAGGATAGGTACTTTTGTTGCTGAGCATTTGTAGGAAAGAATGCATATGCGACGTAATGTAATAGCTGTTGTCATGTTTATGAAGTAGGAAAGAAATATACGATTCTTTGAACAGGGTCATTAGGTTGACGATTTGGGGTTTGCGTTGGGTGCGTTAGTACGATGGCGTAACAATGTTTCATGGGCAGAATTGCTTCGGCTGAAACACGGTGCCCAGCATGTGCATAACCGAGCCATCAGAATTTGACTTACGGCCCGCCAAAGTCACAGAGACATTACCATCTAATATCCTCTCTATCCCTTCCGCTTAAAATACTACGCTATATAAATCAAAATGGGTGAACTAATTGCCCCAACATCCGCAAGAACCAACAAGTCCCTACATTATGTGTAATGCCGATGTGGTCTCTCCTAACCCTGTTTCTCTTTCCTCCTCCAATGAGAACATAACAAAGCTAGACAATCTGTGAGAGTTATGTAACCCACAACATTTCGCTGGCACTCCTAGTGAAAAATAGAATTCGAAGTAAACTCATAAGCTGGTTTTAAAGATCGCACTTTCCATCGTTACGCAAACAACCTAGAATATAGGAAAAACCATCACATATCCCAATCCAAATATGAAAGATTTAGATTTGATGAGGAAGAAGAAATATATGATGATATGAAATGACGAGATGGAAATAGTCGAATTTCAGAAGCCCATTTTAACATTAATAAACGAATATCCAGTAAAAATATTAAAGAATGAATAAAGTACAAGAACGTTATGCATAGAGAAATCAAAACCTAAAGTTCAGAAGATTGATCTTGATACCTGCTGAACCATCAAAACAAGTTAAAAATATGAAAGAATGAATAACTAGACTTGGAACTACGGTCAACACATCAATCCACTTGTTATCGATGTCCAAGCAGCGGATGGATAACTTGCTGAAGTTTACTATGACATCCACGCTTGAACTTATGAACAATTCATTCCCCAATTAAAAGCAAAGGCTTTTAGTTATGCTGGGAGGCGGAATATCTCACGTATAATTTAGAAATCTTGACAACATGATTTGAATAGCAGAAAAATTCCGTCATCATCACTCCTCTTGGATTATAGAAATAGGTTCCTTGATTGCTATGCGTGTGGTGTCTTTATGGGTTTGGGGTTGGATGTGAGGGTCAGGACTTCATGGGAAGGACTGTTGGGTGTGGAGGGGAATGATGGGAGGGACTGAGGATTAAGACAATAATACAGCACAGCTAATAAAGCCGAAGCCTGGCTGCTCTAATAAGCCAAATCCCAGCCTGTGCATTAAAAGCAAACTGGGTTGGCTTGAGTGAAAGGGAATAAACTGAGACTAAGGGCATTTCTGATGGCCCAGGGGCCAATTCACGGCATAATCTCCATCAGATCCTTGACAGGCCAGGAGCAAGAGGCTTTGTGGCTGGTGGGAGATGATTCCGAGGCTGAGGCGTGTGTTGGAGGCGTGTGGGTGGGATGAGATTTGGCAGGATAAAATTATGAGAGAGAGAGAGGAGAGAGACCGGCAGGGGACAAAACAGGGGATGACGTGAAAGGCTGAAGGCGCGGGAGATGGAAAAATTTGGCGAGAGGAAGCCATTGGGAGGCGAAGCAAAGCGAGAAGAAAGGGCAAAGAAGGGCCGAAGGAAAATCAAAACAAAACCAAAATAAATACTGCTTTCGTAAAAGCAAAAATTTCCGCTCTAGGCTTTCTAACTCTAACCTAGCTACTATAAGCAACTCACGCAATTCTATAGCCAAACAAACAAACTCACCTGCTGGGAGAGAACTGTGGATTGTTGTCCCAAGGTCAGAGAGCTTTGGAAGACTTGTGAAGTGTGAAAATGCGTTCAATGAAATGTAAGGTGACAGTGTAGAGCCACATCACACATTAATCGCCAGGCGGACCCAAAAATCATACCAGGGGTAGCAGATAATTGTGTAATTTCATAATTATAACAGACATAAAGCAACCATAGAATTCATATCTTGATCATGGAGACAAAGTATAACATTGGAGATATAAATATCATTTGATCATAAAATATCCTAACATTACATGTTGTATAATTTTCCAGACAGCCCAAGTCTATAAATATTGTCCCATGGTACAATTCAACAAGTTTATGTACGTTACACAAGGATCTCACCACATCCTTAATTTCAATACGTAATATCTATGGCGTGGCGGCTCCAAGGTAGAGGCGTGGTAACGCAGACCATCGGGAGCTTAAGTTAGTATGGGAATATTAACTAGACCTGGGAACTGCAGGTGTCATATGCCCGGTTGTTATCCATGTCAAAAGCACAAAATAAAGATATAAAGCGCCGCTGATACGTGCAGAATAGTAATTATATATTACTGTAAACGTATTTCTCAGCAATAACTCTCTTAGATGCGCCAAATCTACTCTCTTATAACTAGATGTTAGTACGCTGATATTCCAGAACTGGCGGCATTGTTGTGATCGCGAGGTAACGCTGAATGATTGACAGTGGAAATAACTATTCTCTGCTGCTCATCTTGTCTTCACACAAAATTACATATGTGTATTTCACAGGTTTCTGCTAAATGGAAGTGGCAGAGGTGTGTAAACAAGGGGCTACTGTAGATGGTCGTGGAAGTGCTGGAGACAGAAGCCGACATGGTGCTGGGGCAGAGGACACAGAGGGGACGAGGCATGGACAGGGATGGTGAGGTTGGACGGGTGGGCAGGTGGGGATGGGAGGGTGGAGGAGGAAATGGAAGGGCCCAGGCAAATGGGCGGGAAAGTAGCATGAGTTTCCGGAAAAGAGCGGTCAGACCAATTCTAGAAAGGGCACAGGAAAAAATGCGAAAGGACGAAGGCACAGCAAAGATGCGGCGACATGGCTATGAAACGTCGGTCGAAGCAATAGCAAAAGAATGCAAAGTGGTGTATGCATGCGAAAAGTGCAAAATGTCTGGCACGAAATAGAAACCATCAAAGGCTCTTTATCCGGCAAACATGCCGTCCATCTTCCATCCCCGCTTCCTTTCATCTTAGGAACCCAGGCGGTAGGACGGTCAAACAGAGCAGAAAAATGCCAAGCGGCGACATGGATCTTGAAATAAACAGTTGTTCCGCAAGAACCGGAAGGATTGCTCAAACGAATAACCGCCAGAACAAGATACCTGAATAAAACTTTCACGGAAACACTAGCTGGCAAACAAAATAAAATTATCGCTCCTCCACTCCTTTCATAAAATCTATCATATCAAAGTCCATCTTCGTTAAAGTTCGTCAGGCTCCGTCTCGTTTATAAATTCGTCACATAAAATAAAAGATCTCATCAAAACTCCATCACTCCGTCGTTAAAGTAACAACAAAGATCAGTAATAAATAAACAAAGCTCAAGCGCCGGCGCCGATCTGAAAATATGGAAAAGGACATTGAAGATGAAAGAATAAAGCCGATAACAAAAGCAAAACTCAGGAATCAACACCACCAGAATGTGAATCAACCTCAAAACAAACCAAAAGGCAGAAACAAAGTGGGGAAGAATGCGTCAACAAAATCTAAAGGGACAAACAAACAAAATATTGTCATTCCTTCCATCTGAAATGAAAAAGGACAAACAGGATTAAAGACAACAGCCATATCTAAAGTAAAGTAAAGTAAAATCACCCTCACGTGGAGCCACTCTTTCTCCGCTCTAAAGAATAAAAGGCATCACGTCTACTCCCGGGTAAAATTATACTCTCAGCTCGCTCTCTCCCTATCTACTTCCTAAAAGTATGCTTAATTAATTAAAGAAGGCAGAAGATGAAAGGAATGTGTGTGTGTGTGTGTGTGGTGTTGTTGTTGTTGTTGTGTTGTTGTCGTGTGTGTGTGTGTGTTGGTGTTGTTGTTGTTGTTGTTGTTGTGTGTTGTTGGTGTTGGTGATGTTGGTATCGCGTGTGCGGGATACGAGTATTTGCAAAATCTTGGCCGGCTTTCCCCTCTACATGGAGTTTGTGTGTACTCCACTAATAAATAATAAAATATAAATACCGCCAATTAACTTGAAAAGCGTAAAGCAGTTGCATGTGATAAACCAAAGATAGACTTCATGCGTGGCTGATGGAGAAGTGATCGGAAGATTAGCATTGGGCGGATGCATGGCTTGGGAAAGTTGTTTGGCGCTGGGCATGTTGGTAACAATGTGTAAACTTGTCATGCGGATCCATTGCCATGGAGATATAGCTGATAGTGATGAGTACCTTCCGGGCATGTTTCAGTAATGCATTTATCCAGTAAATATAAAAGCAAAATCTCTTGGTTGGATTGTTGGGTGGGTGCGGAGGATGTTTAACCAATACATCAGAATTTCCGAAGCGGTAAAGAAGAATCACCGTGGCTGAGAATTGGTAATGCATATCCAGAAAGCTAAAATGAGCATTAAAGTACAATCACCGATACTTCCATCCCATCGAACCTACATCATCCTTCGGGATTCCAATCAAATCTAAAGAATCATCCCTATGGATCCGAAGGAAAATACCATATAAGTCCATTTTATGGAACTTGAACATGTAAGCGTTGTTCAAGAGCAGATCATCAATAAATCTGCATGTGTTGGCAAATAAAGAAAGAGGTAGATGCTCTAGCGGCAGATAATTTAGCTGGCCCGGAACTCATAACGGGCTAAATACAAGTTGCACCGTCGGTGAACAAAGAAAAAGCCGCTTAGGATGCCTTTCACGTGGCCATGCTCTCGTCACCAAGTCTCGCAATGTTATGCGCTGGTAACCATTCGATTTCCCACGAATTAAATCCGGATCATCTTGCAGAGCCAGATTTAGGATTCAGCCGGAACCGATTTTCGTCAAAGCACACGTCTGTCACCATAAAATTTGAACTAAAAAGAGTAGAATTAATTTTACTTTATTTGAATGCTTATGTGATACTCCACGATAATGCCTCCAAGCTTTCTGTACTCACGATACCGAGATTACCTCTGCTTGTCATCAATGTCACCAACAAGAATGTTCATAATTACGATAAGTTAAAAACAACCTCCATAGTGGAGTCTACCACCGCTTCTAGTTTGACATTTGAGAATGCGAGCAGTGATCAAAGTGTATTGCTATATGCATAATAAAGGAACAATAGGTTGCAAGGCTTTAGTAAATGACGGTAACATTTGGGAACGCGCGGCGGGCGACATTGGTCGGTAGATTTGAACGGGGATTTGGTGGTTGGGATTCTCTAAATACAAAATCCGTCTATAACCCATTATCATCATTCATCCGAAAATAAAGTCACTCTAAAAATCACTATGGATAATCTCACTCAAAGGCTACTTGTCTCGAAATTACCGTTTACGAATGAAGGTGTCATGGGGCTTATCAATGCGGCAACTTGTAAGTTAAGGATTTCAACGATGCGAGGTGTCATGGCGGCGCAATCCAATAGGGTGGGAAGCTTTGGCGTCTTTATCTTTTCAGTTTGGCTGTGGTGGGTTGTGGTCTCAATCATTTTGTTGGCACCATTATTGGCCCCGGGAGGTGGGAAAGGGTACTTTGTAATTTCGCATGCGGTGGCATAAAATAAGGTTTGCGTTTTAGCGGTTTTGGCAGCGGCAGAATGGCGGTAAATGCGTAAAGACGTCAGCATGCGCCGAGAATGATGAAATGCAACAAAGAAATATGAAAATAAAACATCTCAATACTGCTGTAAATCCCGTAGAAAAGTAAAATTCATCGCTCATTGAAGGTAATCTGTATCTGCTAGGCTCCTCGCTCGTGCGCCAAAGATAAACTTACCGCTTATCCATCACTTGATAGATGTCAACTTAGACATTGGAAAACATCAAAAATTCTACTAAGAGCGAGCCATTCAATAAACAATTTGTGTAAGGCGGTGAAGTACTTTATTAACAAAACACGTTTGTAACATTAAGTGGAAATGAGAACTTTGAATCATGCTACTGAGTTCAAGTGTAAATAATATGGTTATGGATTACTCGTAAAGCGAGTTATGAACAATGAAAATCTCCATATAGAATCTTCATTATCTAACAATTAAATGTATGTATACCAAATCGGAGGATTTATGAATTAATAGCTAGTTAGCAGAACAAAGGCTGAAAATCTCCATATTGAACTATCATTATCTAGTAATTGAATGCATATAAACGGAATCAAATATGAAACCATATTAAAAGCAAGGTATGGAGGTAGACACATATGTCAATCCATTCTTTGATAACTAAGCCGGCGCTGCTCCCGCCTAAAGAACAACAAAGGAAAATTGCGTGATAAAGGGACCAACAAAACAAAACTCCTGCGGAAAAGGAATAACCGATACGGACAACAAAGTTTCTGTGACATGATGTCGCCAACAATCAGGATAACAATCAAAAATGAAACCGACGCTGGCGAGAGGCCGACCTACGGCCGGGGCGGTAGCGATAATAGAAATGGAAAGATGAACCTCATAGCAACAGAAGAAGCCAAAACCAAGTGATGGAGGGCGCCCAAAGATAAAAGAAACAAAGGGAAGAAGGTCCCTTTCCGCTTCCCACTCTTCAAATGGCTCCATGCTCCCGGCTCTGGGCTCCAGGCAAGCATCTCCGCCTCGCTCGGCTCCTTCATCACATCGCTCCTTAAAACAAAATTCCAAAAGCAAGCAGGAACGCAGGCAAGACCTGGACACTCGCTACTGAGATGGTTGCAGCAAAGAATGAACGACAATGAAATGAGGACTGGAAGTAATGGCGTGACAGGGCTGAGGGTGGGTGCAGGATTCAACCCCTGCATGCTCAGTTCAGCGTGGGTCGTTTGAACTACATTTCAGGGCGTTGCGTGCCGAAAACTGCTGCATTGTTGTGTGTGTATTGTATTGGTATTGATATTATTGTTATTGATGATGATATTATTGTGTGTGTATTATTGTGTGTGGTATTATTGATAATAATATGTAATAATAATAATAATAATATGGTAATATGTAAAGAAATTCTCCTTCTGGGACGTATACGCAAATTTGAAACAAAACTTTGTGCAAAGATTTGATCTAACATGCCAAGGTGAATAACGCGGCGGATATCAACATGTGCGCAGGCTCCCTACAGTATGTACCAGCATTAAATATGCACGATAGGCTCCGCCATTCATAGATTAAGTTTATAAATGTTTACCAAGATCTTTCTACATCCTTAGAAGTTTCAGAAGGATCGTCACCACATCTATAGGAAGATTTCCATGCGGTATCTGTTTTCTGAAAGGAGTAGGCGTGGTATAACATCCGGAAAACTTAAGTTGAGTATAGAACCAATGGCAGACACGGGAATTTGCGCGAGTGTCATAATACCACCAGGTTATCCATGTCAAAGCTAAGAATATAGATACTGTGAGCAAAGGAAACCTTAGAATGAAGAGGTATCAAAACACATTTCTATAAAGGAATTACCATGAGGAATGAAAGTATCATTAATTCTTGGAACATGCGCACTAATTTAACTCTAGAGTTTTAGAAGCTGTGCCAGTTCTGCTCTCTTGTGATAAGATGTCTCATCTACAATGTATTTCACTAAAGCGAAAAGTATTTCAACTCTCGAGACTACTTGCATTCATAAATTTAGCATCATATGTGTGTGTTCATAAGGTTTAATATTCATAGTGATAATGACAAAGATATTATGAGCGAGAGACTGCAAAATAGTCAAGTAAGAAAAAGAACAAAGAGAACTTGACGTAAATGGAACCAAGGAAACAAAGAAATAGGGAACCCAGCAAGGGCTCCACTCTTCTTTCTCACCAAGCCCCTCCGCCTTATCCGCTCGCGTCATCTGCTCCGCTTTCGGCACTCAGCATCCTCGGCGAAAAATAAACATAAAATTGAAAACAAATCATCAAATTCTGACGCAAAATGATTTTATCTAAGACCAAAACCAAATAAAAATGCAAAACACTCCTTCAAAACCTTCAGATCAAAATAAATGCAAAATTCATTAATATCTTTGCTTTTGAAGAATTACCAAAATATTGCTTGTCTTGGAGTAAAATTTGTAGGGTTTGGGGATGTGGATGCATTATAGAATTCGAAAATCTATCAAACAAACAGAATGCGTGAATGGCGGAAGTTGAGCAGAAATGTTTTGAGATTTCATGTAGAGAGACAGGAGGATAGAACAGATGTGTAGTGGGGACCAGGTACGGAAGAGCAAAGAGGTAGAACGGCGGAAAGGAAAGTAGCAGCGACGACATGGTGGTGACGTAGCAGGCTGCAAGAGAGGTTGGTATATGTCATCACAAAATATAATTCTCCGAACAAATCTGATAATTTCAATTTCAAATCTATACCCTCCTCAGTAATCAAACATCTTTTAAAGAATCCCTGCTCCCTGTCCACTATCGCCACATACTTGGGATTGGTAAAGTAAAAGGTCAGCCGAATTTAATGGAACATCATTTCTTTATACAATGGGTGCCAGTCACGCCTTTTAAAGTGCATCGGTACATGCCTCGCACCGAATCGGATCATTAAATGCAAGAAAATGAATTTCAGGATTGGAATATACCTTTCGCGCCCGTTTGGTCGGTACGGTAGATTTCCCATATGGAGTGTCTGGGTAATGCTATTCAAAAGCGCGGGAAGGATAGCACCATTCATCCTCTAAGTCCCGGCGATAGAGCGGACTCCGTGAATCGGATAATGGGTGTAGTTATAACTCAGTTTATATGATTTTGAAAAATTAAAAATGATACTAACATCCCAATTCCGGCCTTGATGATGCCGAGAGGCACCTAATCCGCATCAAAGACACGGCTCGCCTAAAGGGAAGACACAGGCTGGGATGTAGTCACCCCACAATGTAGTAAGCAATCCCGAGATCAGCATTACATTCTTGTTCAATGTACCACTGTCCCCACAGACGGAAGTTCGGATTATCAAGAATGAGATGTTACGGTTACATATACAACTGCAAAGCGTGCCTACTTTCGAAGATGCATGCAAGAAGAATTGACGAAACGCATTACATTTGAAGATTACGTAAATAAGTGATTTTACCGTTGGTGAGTGGATTGGCGAAATCGGACATGGGGCCGCCCAGGGTGACATAAAGAATTGGTTGTCGACATAGTCCGGGCGTTTTATTTATGGACTTTCGATTATACAATGATATATAGTAACTATTATCCTGCTGTAGCTTATTGTGCAAATAAGTATAATTATAAGTCCCAAAATTTTACAACAACTCAGAAATAAAAAGCAAAGGCAAAGCCTAATCCTTGAAAACCAAGATGATCACGGCAAGAAAACAAGAATAAATGTCTGGGTGTGGAAGCTGCTCCCCAAACCTATGCTGGAGTCATTGCCATGTGATGGGAGCATGTTGATGTGGGAGTGTGGTGGGGATGAATAAGGTGGGTTTGTGGCGTGTAAAACCGCCATAAAGTCTAGAAAAGCAACATAAGGAAATAAAACGCAAAGAATATGGATCCCCAGTGAAGACTTCTGAATCCCATTTCTAACCCGGCATGGGCGGCCTTCACAACCTCTCGCCGGAATTTGCCGGGATTCAGCGGATGCTCCGCGAAGATGTTGCTCTGAAATACAGTAGCAAGGATGTGGGTGAACTACATGCGGGCGGTATTTTTGTACATCTCTGTCGAGTTCTTTGTCTTAGGTATCATGACTCGGCTTTTCCGAAGAATTTTGGTGGGCGGTGGTGAGAGAATGCTGTAGCCTGGACTCTGCCTTCAAAATAATAACCATATGACCTATATATTGGCCAGGCGATTTTAATCTAAGGAAACCGGAAGCGGGTGGGACGCCGGATCGCGGGGTGATCGATGGCGACCAGGTGAAGAAGGATGGTGCGGAATGATGGACAGGGTAAACTGTAAAAAAGTGCTGGCGAAAAAGCGCAGCCAGAACTACGAAATAGCGCTGACACCTTGTAAAATTTTGAAGATATGATTCGGATAGTATAAATGATCAACAAACAAAAACTGGGAGATGAAAGGTAACAATTTAAAATACAAAGAAATTCATCTCAAATCAAAATCAAATCCGCGTGCCAATCTAAAATAAAATCGAGGTATAAAGAAGGAGAACCGGAATCTTGTCTGAGCAACTTCAAAATAACCCTAGATCACATGTGCATAAGGGTTTAAATGGCAAAAAGTTTGGATTTCTCTGTAAATAGCCGGGCCTCGGGAAAGAACAGAAACTGCAGTTATGAGTCTTTTTATGTGTTTTCTTTACACAGATAGCCGTCTCTAAGGTTTTATGAAGATAAGAAAATGCACAACTATCTGAAAGAATATAGCTTGGAAAAATATTTTGGAGTTTTGTTTTAGTTTCACAACTTTAAAAACTGTCTGAGGATACAAAAGATAGACAATAGGCGACAACGAAAGCACCGAGCAAAGACATGCATTATAGAAATAACAAGAAATTTGAAGGTGGTGGTGTTAGCAAGAGGCATTACAAATTAGAACATAGTATTTAATACATCCGTCTACTCTGAAACACTATTAATCTAGAAACTTTTCTAATAACAAATAAATAATTTTGGGAATTATGAGTAGAAACCACCTCAGTATGGAAACCATCCTGCAGAACAAATCTTTAAGCAAGCATGGCTCATTAGGCCTCATGACTCTCAAAATCTCAAATGCTTTGCCAAGATGCAGAGTCTATCTCAGTGCTTGATTTGATGTCTGTTTTCTTTAGCCCAAGCTGTTCTTCCCATGGCCTCAGTTGAAGTAGTTGAGAGCCCCCATTAAACAATTTCCTATCAGGCTCAAAATTTGCAGGGATGCATGTGGTTTGGGAAGGTAATTAGCTGCGTCGCAAGGCCAAAATAAAATTAAAACAAAATGCTTGAATTCACAAGTTCTTCTTAAAGGTTCATCAAAAGATGTAAAGTAGAGAAATATATCCCACAGTAGAAATGATTTACAAGCGCTCTATAAGAGGCTCTGGGCCCACTGCACCTATTAGAATTGCTTGTGAGGAGGACATGGCAGATAATACGGCCACTGGCATGCAGGTGGAGTGGGGTGACGCCGGAACTGTATCTTGAGAATGAATGAGATTTGAATAAAATGAATGAGTTTTTTTTGTTTTTTGGACGCGTCGAGGATCGGTTTTGAGGAAGGTCTTCCCGGGGACAGTTTTTGAGACGGGAAAGAAGAATTTGGGAGGGTTGGGGAATGGACAGTGTGAGCAATGCAACAGGGATGGTGAAAAGTGCAGAGAAAATGGGAGAAAGAGTGTAAATAGGCTATACTAGGGAGTTTAGAGGCGATGAAGAGGCAGAAAAAAATTTCAAAATCACAAAGACAAATTCTCCTTGCTCATCACTCCTCACTCTCCATCGCACATCTCCATCACTCTCATGCGCCCAAAAACCCACTCCCGGCTCCTCCGCTCAGCTCACGCTGGGTACTCTGTGGCATGATCTTATCTCCAAATTGTTTCGAGGCTCAATTCATGCCTCCTACAATTGAGATGGAATTTTATAAAGAGAAACTAAGGTCTTCAAACTTTATAAAGTCTTCAAACTTCAAAGGCAAACAAACAGAATTTCACTTCTAGGAGTAGCATCTATCATGTGTGCTTGGAAATTCCAAACTCGAGCAGAAGCCTACTTAAGGTTTGAGGCTTTAATTAAAAATGTCCAGTATATCCTTGATAAACTTACATATAGCCCTTTTTCAGTCTTCAAATCAAAGGAAAATGTTAAACTAATAGGAATGTGTCTAGAAAAGGTGTTTTACCTCAAAGGAAAAACTAGGCCATAATAGGAGATCCCCAAATGTCTTCAATCTTGGTCAAATATCTTCAAACTGCTGATGAGACCACAATAACCTACTTTTCATTGGAAGAGGAGAATATAAATGAGAACAAGTTTTGACCAGATGCTGGTCTATGTTGTTGTGCCAAAATGGCTCAAGGTGGGCTGGTCATTGTGGGAAGAGGTGACCCGAGAACGAGATCTTTGAGTACAAGTAGCGGAGTGATGGGAAGTAGAAGTGAGTATGGATAGACTCGGTATGGTGGAAAAGGTGAGTCTGAAGGCATTAGCAAGGGGCTCAGAATAAAAGTGGGGAGGGCTGAGATGGTATGAGAGGACTGGTACGATGGGGGATGGAATGGAAGAGAGATGGACTCTCTTTCATCCGTCCTAAATCTCTCGGCTCCCAGCAAACTCCTCAAGCGAATGCATTTTTAACAATAGCCTGTCATGACAACCTGAGAACTCGTGGCAAGTAACAATCAAAGTCTTATCCCTTGTGGCCACATTCACTGCCTTTAAGCGAGAGAAAACACCATATTAAGCCTCAGGAAGTAACTAGCAGTGGGAAAATGTTAAAACCTCCGGCTTTCAGTATAAACTAACATTTTAGTAGGGGCGGGTGGCTACATGTAGGTGGGAGCCAGAGGCTGGAAAAGTGGAGGATTTGTGATATTTGAGTGTTGAATAGTAATGAGTTTGAGCGCCAATCGCCACGCCCGTCGCGGCAATAGCAATAAGATGGCGGCGGCGTATGGAGATGCGATAAAGAGTTTCCGGCAAAGCCTGCTTGCCGTTTCGCTTTCAAGAGCCTGAAGTTCACGCCGGGTTGCGGGCGCGATTAGCGGGACCAGCAAACGCCTCGCCGCCAAACCGTGGCTCGCTCTTCTTCATCTAAAACCGCAAAACACCACTCCACAATAACTTCAAAGAAGCCGCCAGAAGTACCATCCCGCCAAAGAAAATCGCAAACTCCTAACTCTCGAGTTGGTGTTGGTGGCTGCTGGAGAGTGTGTAGTTTAGGGCGTCGTATAGTTTCCTTGCCAATCAGCTGAACGGCCGAAATTTTGTTTCTTGCAAAAGAATACCATAAGCACTTTGTTGGGCTACGAGCAATGTTTTCATGCGGATAAGTACGAAGACTTTCACATCATAGCTGATCTTGAGAGCTTAGAAACAAAATTAATAACTTCATTAATAAAATAAAACCTCTATCAATCCCAAAATTACAAGAATGCAAACAAAACAAATATTCTCAATAAAATCTAAAGCGATAGTAATGGGCATTTACTTTCCATAAAGTCTTCAAACCCGCCAGTAAACGAATCGTATACAACAATAATATTCATCTTTGAGGCCGGATAAGGATGAAATGAGGCAACATGGTCAATCCACTAACGACCAAGAATGGACCGGGAGAACAGTTCTGTAAGAAGAGAACAAGATGCAAAGATTCTTTGCCAGATGCATTGATGTCTTTATAATATCATGACAATCTTTAAATGAAATGAGGCGAGAGGCTCGCTTGGACCTCAATATTTTCTGTAGCGATTGTGTCACTGTACAAAATAACCACAAACACCTTGTGATTTTCAAAAGCAGAAAGATACAGGCAACTTCATGTATCAACATCTTAAAAAAATTACCATCCTATTTACCTTGCACAAGATATCATCCTCCAGCTTTCCAAAGGTAGAATCAAACATTTTCTTAAACTTGTAAAACTGACTTTTGACGAAAATTCGGAAAATTATCTGATCTTAAGAACACTTCTAATAAGGTATTTACCAGCAAACTGTATAATTGGCGTCCCCATTCATTTTACAGCAAAATTGTCATTTCTTCTTCTTGTATCAACTCCTCATATTCAAAGTAAACGCGAGCAAATGCTCGCTTCGAATTTCATACGCAGACCAACACCTTTAAATCCTGGGTTAGGCCTTATTATGAAGTTTTAGGTTTCTGTTTCTTGCCATGCGGTTGCGTAGATGGTGGGCGGTTTGAAGTTGCGTGTGGGTCGAATAAGCAAGTATTGTTTGGGTTGAACGGACGGTGAGGTTAATATCTAACAAAATAGCGGCTCCAGCAGCCTTTTTGGTGAAATGGTTATGTAAACTTTAAATGGTAGTAATGAGAAGGTGCGTTTTTAAAGAAGGTGTAGAATGGCAAATGGCCTCTGTGATGCGCAAAACTTTCACCTCATCACGGTCCGACAACCGGTATATGTTACTTTCATAACGCTGCTTACGACGCCTTACTGGTCGGCAGAGATAGGATTTAATGAGTGAGAGAGTGGGCATGCGCTCTCTTAAGAAAGAAGGGTCATTCCCATAAATCCGCCATTGGCTGGTATCTAAAATGTTAAACTTTCACTTAATCTCACCAACTTCGCAAAAACCTTCGCTATACTAGATCTCTCCATCCACGGTGGGTTGGCGTTGGTGATGGAGCAGGTGGCGGATCGCGGCGCGGTGCCTGGCATGGAAGTCGTCCGTGGGCTGCGTTGGCAGGTCATGTTTGCAAAGCGATATCCATGGCTCTGCAAAATGTGGCGGGGCATTCATTAAGCCAAGGCATCCCCTTTTCATTCCATAAGTTCCCATGGAAGTAATGAAGGATGATAACAGGCGATCTTCACTTTGATGCTAATCGAGAATTAAAACGAAGAAACCATCAAAAATTACGCGAACACCGACCACTACGCAAAGATATTTCTTCAAAAGCAAAGAATAACAATCTTGCTTATTGCTTTATTAAATCTCTCATCCATATTAAAGGCTCAATCTTTGCGGCCGGAACCAAATACAAAGAAACAGAAGGTTCTGTCAACTATCAAACTGACTCACATTTTTGAATAATTCACGCTGATAGATCTAAAAGTGAAAATTAATTCTTCTCAATCTCTGCATGGCGGGTTTTGGTAATCTTCCCAGAACTTTTTATCGACTCACAAATGTCTCCTGTCAGCCTTTCAGGTGAATATTCCCCATGCCAAAAACATCCACTATCTTCAAAGTAGCAATCATTTCCTTTAATCTTCGTATATAGATCTTTCCTCCCCACGTTGCAAGTCTTTGGACCTTCACCTCCTTTGTGCACTTCAAGTTCTTTTATTGTGATTCTACCTCTTGTGCTTTAGGTTTGATGGTCCAAGATAGGATGAGAGAAACTGAAGAAGGATTCTCGTCTTCATCTGGGACATCTTCCTTGATAGCTCCCTTGAAAGATACTCTAAGAAGTATTTCTACACAAAATAAACCCTCAAAGATTTAGAACAAATATAATATTCCCAATAATCAAGATGCCAATTCTGGCTTATGTTCAAATCCTCCTATATCTTGATGTTTGTTTAGTGACCTCCCAAAATGCATTTTGCAAACCCATTGTGAGTCTCCCATGGAATAACAATATGGGAAAATATTCACGCGAACACTTGGCTGCAGCCCAGGAGGCTGCCTTGAGGCCTATATTATGTGTACGCATTGAAAGAGAATATTGGGGATGAATTCTCCTATCTTGAGTCATCGACGTTAGTGTTGGAGGATGGGAGGCGATTGTTGAGGCATGTGGGTTGGGATCAACATCTAGGCTCCGCCGCTTCACTCTTCTTCCTGCAATATCATCTATGAATCTAATATTAGCGAGAAGGTGATTTTAGTTTGATTTAATAGAGATATGTTTGAAATAATGATACCAAAATACCTTCAGACCATATGGGTACAGCGTCTGCTGTTCGTCACGGCTGCGGTAATGAGTCATGAGTAACGTTGGCGTTATACAGGAGTCAGCAATACCGTGTGGCTAAAGACAGTAGTTTACGTATTCGCAGACACATTTCTCACTCGCTTTGGTGCTGTGGCATTGGAGAAAGTTTTTGGGAGCAATGGAAGGTGTTGATATTTCTGCTGGGAATTTAGTGTTTTCATAACATGATAGGCGCTGACATTTGGATAATTGCAGGGCGGCAGCGGTGAGGAGTTGGCGTTGGCAGAGGTGAGGCTGCGGTGCGAGGTTTTCGCTGTTTGGCAGGTGTTCTTTGTTGAAGCGCGTCGCAATGGTACGAAATCGCTTAAAGATTGTAGTCTACGGTAATTTCACCGCTGAAATTCAAAATTCATCCGCTTCCAGAAACTACTACTAATACACCTTTGGAAACAAAGGAAAACTATATCTGAATTGCTTCAATATTACCAGGAAACTTCCGCAAATAAAGCAAAGCTCTGAATCTTTCATCTGGCTACTTGCGTGTTTACACAACCATAACATCTGTTCTTCTTGTTCTATTACACTGGAGTCTCTGAAATAAAAGCCAATATTGGACTTTTGTTTACTGTACTTTCTTGCTTTGCAAGGTAATTCTTATTTTCGCTAACGGAGAACTTCTCTTCATGACCTATCTCTTTGCCAAAGAACAAACGGAGGACATTCTCTACCAAATGGCCCTTTGTGGCATTAGGACAAGATCTTGCAAAGCAATTTCAGCCTATGATAGGGGTTACCAGTTTAATGCATTCAAATTGCTCATGAAGCTAAACATTATTATATTTTGCTCGCGGGTTGAACGGTAACTTCTGAAGAGGAAGCCCGAATACTGCTCCCAGCAACTCCGGGTTCATTTAAGGCACGAGGTGCCGGCTTTGGCTTCTTCTTCATCCGGAAAACTGCATACAAAGACAGCATGCCTGGTAGCCATTACTTTCAGTATCATGATGAAGAGTAAAATAGATCTCAATTTCATCATAAGCGAATAGCTGTATTCACCATCAACAAATGTCTTATAGATTGAATCTAGCTCCTTTCAAACTTTGAAAGTTTTATGCTTTCTATAAATCTTAGGCACTGAACATCCCAGAACCTTTCTAGATAAAGCAACGGATGATCTAAGATTGGGTGAAACATGGTTCTCTTTACGACAAATGAAGTTAGAAATCTTTCTACCTCTTTTGTTTCACACTTTTCGCGATTTAATGAAAGGGGTGAGCTCCAAGAGCAAGGGTCACGGGGTGAAGTGAGTCTTGCTTACCAAACTAACCGAAAGCTGACCTTTGTTTCCCAATTCACTCCAGCCACCAGCAGTGCACTCAAATCTCCTTCATGCATTTGACCGCTCAACAAGCATTGCCTCTTCTTTCCATGCTCCCCTCCTGTATTCTTCATTATCCAAATGGTTGCTTTCATGGAAAAGTCATGGCAAGCGGTATGGTGAGCTCCAGAGTGGTAGGCTTGTGGAGGGAAGGAGCATTTGTGGCTGGCGTGTGCTGTGGCACTGCTGGATGCGGTTTGGGCGCAGGGTTGCTTGGGAGGCAAATGGAGTGTGTGGGCCATGGGTTTCCGGCTGGGGTGAGAATCAGGGTGGGACATCCGGCGCAAAGGCGCGGAACGTGCGGCGTAGCAAAGGGATGAGTTTAGGACGCCGATGCGGGGCGATGCAGTCCACTGGCTATAATGCATCATTTGATAACCGTTTTCCATCCACTACATCTACTTAACGCGTAATAAATAGCATACGGAAACACAGCAAAAACCCGAAATAAATGCGTAAAGATTGCGGCGAAGAGGTGGAGACAATCGCTCCAAAATTCATCATCAAAATCCATCTCACTCGCTCATTCTCCATCCATCCATCTGGGGCATTAAAGTAACCTGGATGCGTACTTTGGGGTTAGAAAATATAAAAAGAGTTTTGTAGTTCTAAGCAAATAACTTGACCTCAGAGGAAAAAGGTTTCATCTGTGTGATTATAAGTCTTTTTATGTATTTTCTTTTGTAGATATGTATTAGGTCTCTAAGGTTTTTTATGAGAAAGATGAAATGCTAACTATCTGAAATATAACTTGGAATAAATATTTTGGAGGTTTTGTTTTTAGTTTTCTAGCTTTAAAAAACTGTCTGAGGATTACAAAGATGAATATAATGGTAGCTTTGAGCAAAGACTATGCATTATAAATATAACACAAAGAATTTGAGAGTAGTATTGCTTGAAGCATTACGTCAAACATATAAATAGTGTTTGAAAGTAAAATCCAGGTATTACGAACTACCAATAAGAAAAGCGAATGAAAAAAAGATTTTTTGAAGGTTGTAGTTGAAGTGCCTCAGTGTCGAACAAGTCACCAGGGGCCAGTCTTCAATCACTGGCAGCGAGGCGGTGACAAATTCCGAGACAAAGCGAGCAAAGATATGTCGAGGAGAATATCAAATACGCCTTAAGATCTACAGAAGGTCCTATCTAAAGAGGCATCTTGGTGAAATCTATTTCTTAACCGCTGACTTCTTCACTTCTTTCGGTTGAAGTGGTGAGAATGAAACAGTTTCTATAGTCAAATTGCTACAAAAGGATCACATGGTTTAGAGGAAGGTTTGGGAGCTAATTTTACGGACTGAAATTGGCGGGATTCAACACAAACACAAATGCTTGAATTGCCCAAATTTCCCCTAACACAAATTCCTCAAAAAGTAGCTCAAGCAAGAAAGTAATTCCCATGGGGCCTGTGTGGTTTGTGCCTTGGACACTTGTGCGTGTGCAGCCTGGCATGTGGCCAGGGAGGTGACGCAGGGCTATGTGGTGGGGTGGTGGGATGGTGGGATTAGGTGGGGATAGGAGTTTGGGCGAAGCCACGCGTGAAGTTTTAGGTCAAGCGAAACATTTGGAGTTTGGTCGCTTTTGACCCATGGTCGTAGATGTTGCAACATAGGGATGTAGGTCATGGGGAGAAGATGGAGAGTTGGCGGAATGAACAGTTACTTAGGGTGGGGCGATGAAATGAGAATGAAAAGCTGCAAAATTTCGATCCGCAGGAACAATCCTCATCGCGTGGAATCAACAAATAAAATAATAAACAAAATAAAAATCCTAAAATGCGAAAACTCGTAAAATTCGCTCACCAAGATCTCATCGGCTCATCAAGCTCACTGAGATGGCGTGCCCGGTCTTGTCATCAGGAGATTAGGGCTTATCTGGTGATTAGATTTTGCTTGAGCTAAGGTCTTTTCAGGCGCAAAGGATTATTTCAGGCTTCCGGGGAGGCTGGAACAAGAGCAAATTTCAAAAGTATCAGAGCATCCTCATGTGTGTGACGCTTCTCCAAACTTAAGCTAAAGTTTGAAACTGATATATCTTGTATCATAATCGCTTTTCACCCTAATACTACTGAATCTTCAAATCAAAGGAAAATGTTAAACTAATAAGGATAATGTCTGAAAAGGTGTTTTACTCAAAAGGAAAAACTAGGTATATGGAAGATCCAAATATCTTTAATCTTGAAGATAAATGTCTTCCAAAACTCGATAGGACTTCACAATAATAGAACTTTCCTTGGAAGAGTATAAATGAAACAAGGTTTTACGATGCATGAATGTACAGTCTATGTTGCCAAAAATAGACCTTTATAGCACTGTGCCTATACGTGTTTATGATGTGCATGGCAATGGTGGTCTACATTGTTGGGTTCTCTCTTCTAGTCACTCAGAGGAGGATATCAAACCATGGCTTTAACACTTTGAAAGAGCATCCATCCTTGTAGCGGAGGACTAACTGAAGCCCTCTTGTTTCATTGTTGATGATGCAGGAGGAGCTGAAATCAACTCGTGGAGAAGGAAGGTTTGGCAGCTAAGAATCTGATTGTGCATTTAATATTCGGCGGATGGGGAATTCATGTGGCAGTGAAGAACAAAGTCGAAATAAAATAAATCCTTTATAATGATAGAGATAAATTTAGTAAAATAAAGAAACTGACAAACTAAAATAAATTCAGAATTAAAAATACAAAAGGTAGAAAAAAGAAATTAATCACAAAAACATGGAATAGGAGTTTGAACCAGCTCTCACCGTGAATCAGCCTACAAGAATGTGTCACTCCTTGCTTGAGTTAAATCTTTGCCAATGGGGGTGATGGCTGGCTGGGGTGGGGCTGGGTTTGTCCGAAGGAGGAGTTGGTTGGTTGTGGTTTGGGAACCTATTTATTATATGATTCCAAGATAAGAAAAGTTCTAAGTAGATGAAGACACTACGAGCAACAGTCATAGGTCTGAAGTCGTTTCGTGGTTTGGTTTCCGGGAAACGATTTGAAGTGCGGTCAGGAAATATTAGTTAGTGAATAGGATGAAGTAGCGCAGTGGATGTTTGGTGATTGGCTGTGATTTGATAAAGCGGGGGGATGAAGGCGGCATGTTGCGAAACACCAGTGAAAGTAATCCAAATATTGGCTGAGTAGAAACAACTAAAAGTATATAAAGGAAATCCTTACGTGGGACAGGAAATTTGGCGTTTGTAGTAGTTACTGTGGCGACCGTGGTGAGGATGACGTTGAGAATTTGATGAGTGGCAATGATATTTAGCGAAACCTTCCCGAACAACAACTCCGAACACAAGCTGCGCTCCATGCCCTGGCTTCCCATACCTCTACCATATCTACTACCACCCTCGAGTAGCATTACAAAATGACTTCTACTATGTAAGGAATTAAGATTTAAAGAAAGATTAGAAAAAGAAAAGTCTCCGTAAACCCTTTCATAAGATCTAGAATCCCCTAAATGTAAAAGAACTAATAACAGCACAATAGCTAGAGGCTCGAAGATTCCATGAAGAAGTACCAGAAAGAGGATGAAGCTGACCCAATTGTTAATTGTGTTCTCACGGGAATATGATAGCGAGGTTAAAGTGAAGTGATTGTCAAGTTGAAAATAGGACATAGGTCATATAAGGATTCATCTGGACATAGGTCATGTGGTTATACAGGACATAGGTCACTTAGTGGTTTATCGGGACATAGGTCTCGGTGTTTAATCGGGGGACATGTTTAAGCGGACATGTTTAATCCCGGGGACATTTTGCTTTTAGGGTTAAAAATCAAGACATAGGTTCTATAAGGTTAATCAGGACTATATGTCTAAGTGGATATCGGAACATGTTTTAATCATATTCGATGATTTTGCTTTTAGAGTTAATCTGGACATAGGTCATGAGTGGTTTGCTCGGGACAGCATAAGTCCCTCAGTGTTATCAGAACATTACTTTGGAATTATCAAGAACCTGCTAGAGTCATATGAAGTAGATTTCAGGAACATATGTCTTGATGTTATCTGAACATGTTAAATCTAAAACATGTGTGCATCAAGGCATTGCCCCAGAGTTAATCTGTGCCTGGGGTCATGGTGGTTTTGTATCCAGGACATGGAAGTCTCGATGTTTTAATCCCAAGACATTCGCTTGGGGTTGACAGTCAGGAGGTGGCCGGCCCGGTTCCTATCTGATGCCGGTCATTATGCAGGCTGGAGATCATCCCTCAGGCGGGCGTGGCTGGGAGGGGTCACTGTGGAGGAGGTGGTGGGTCTATCCATCTCAATACAAGCTACTGAGAAAGCATCGCCTAACATCAATCTCTCACCTGCTGCCTGCTTGAGTGAGTCCCATATCACAATGGCCACTGCTTTATAACACATCGGTGCATCCCAACTTTCTTGTAGAATCCTGCCGGTAGGCAGGACTTGCGGCGGCTTGGGTCTGGGATGACGATGGGGCCGGGGTGCTTGGCCAGTGGTTTGGTGGCATGAATTCATGGTGTTGGGTGGTCCCTCCATCCCATGCATCTGTGGCCTTGGGATGGTGAAAAGTGGCCGGAGCGATGGCAGGTTTCATGGCCAAGGGGGCTGCTACTTTGGAGTTGTCTCCCCCTGACTCGGATTTGGTCGTATGGGTTGGCGGGGCTGTGAGGCGCAGGTGGCGTAAAGGGTAGAGGCCGCGCGCGCGCTCGCGGTGCCGAGGTGGGCGCAGCCGCGATATTTCGCTTCACGAGAAAGTCAGCTGCGTCGACAAAACCCTTCCTGCTCCAGCCCAATCCCCACTCCACCAGCAAAGCGGGGCTCTGCTCCTGAAACGCGTAAATTAAAATGTCGAATTCGCTCCTATTACCTCTATGCAAACTCTCCGTCTCCCCACTACTCCATCGCCTAAAAATCTCCACCGTAAATGGCGAGCTGAACATAGCGAATACATCTGTTCTGATGCTACTGTCGCCATGGATTTAGGTTTCGCTGTTGATGTCTGTCATTTTTTTGAACGGCAGAGGGTCGCCTATAGCTAGAATGGATGCTAAACCTCTTGAAAGAAGGCCTGATAACTTTCGGATCTGCCTGTTGAATCCAACCTCGCATCTTAGCGTCACTCCTCACGAAGAAGCATCCGTCAACGCTGATCGCCGAATCTCGCGATCTTGGATCGAGCTGCAACGAAATCGACTTCTCTGCTTAGTTACGGTGAATGCATCTCTGTGCTCAATCCCACAAGTTTCGAGGGTTTCCTTTTGGTTTATGCCGCTTTATCACTCCCCACGCTATTTAAGGGCTAGTCCTTTGCCAGTGTCGGTCATTGCGTGGCAAAGTTATATTCGCATGTTGCTTTAACGTATTGTATTATAATAATAGTTCGGTCATTAGAAGTGTTGTTACTACTGATGCGCTGATGTACATGTAGATGCGAGTCGACGTAATACTGAGTAATGTCGATTATAATATCGTGTTATACTACGATATGTTATCTTTGAGCGTCATCTACTATGGGTGATCTTTGTCGCGGCGATGAGTCTCCCCACCTTGGGATCTTCTTGTCGCGGCCCTTGATTAGCGCGGTTTGTTGCTTTCGGTATGCTTGCGCGTTGTTGGTGCTCTGGTTGGGCGATTTTGGCTGGGACGTTGGGTGATGCGATGACGTGATAGGTTTAGCGACCTTGTCCCTCACATCTCAGCATTACCTGCCTCAACAGCCATTGCCATTACTCAGCCCATACCCAGTATCCTTGAAAAGTACTCTTCACATTCCTTGCTGGCCCTTGCATGTGCAAGTCTTGGTAACTAAAACCTCCTCCCACTTTCAGGAGGCATCTGTGTATGATGAAGCACGTGTGCCATTTTGGTATTGGCAAAATTGTGGTGTAAGTGTGCCGTGCCTGATTGGCTGGTAGTTGTGATATGGAGTTGACGTGGGGACGGGATGGGCAGAGC
>JAJEKV010000017.1:8083873-8105777 GCA_021234155.1 Isoetes taiwanensis | reverse complement strand
GTATTGCAGTTCAGATTACGTATTGTAGCGTACCCGTCTTGCAAATTAATGAATAATGGATATTTGTGTTTTATTGATCATTCTTGGGCCAGACGAGCAGTGAAACCGTTTGTTTGGCCTTGCTATTGATCCAGTACTATGGCATGGATGTCCAGTAATTTAATTTGGCGTATTGCAATTAATAATGATGCACAAAGGCAGAAATATGCTTTCTGAGCAACTACTTGAGTTGGACGGCTACCTTACTATTTCGAATGCAAAGAAATAAGATTATTGAGATGTCTGTGTAATTGATTAACCCCAATCGTCACCATTACAAAGAACCCTTCGAATCTCGCCAGGAAAGCAATACATAAATTTGCAGAACCGATTAGAATATATATCTATCCGACTTATTGCAGTTCGGCAGCGTAAAGAAATATCTACAAAGCTGACTGGCTGAGATCCAGCGCTGGGGAGCAGGAAACTTTCGGAGGCTACCTGCGCTAACATATGTCGACCATACGGGGATAAAACTTTTTCTAGCAGACCCAAAAGTTTTTATTAGGTTTCAGCCAAGCCTTCCTTGCCGGGATCCCAGCGAAAGATATATTTTAATAATTATTTCGGCTTTCAGGTTTTGAGGACTAGACAGATAAAATAGCTCAGTGACCGCCGACAAAGCGTCAAAAATCGGATTACACCGAAGCCCAAAAAATTGTAGAAAGGTTCACCCTGCAGATGGTCTTTTACTGAAATAAACCCAATCTCATCTATGATGGGTTTGCAAATATCGATGATACTCAGAGGCCAATAGTAAAAATCGCCACAATCACCGCCACATCATATGTTTATACACTTAAAACCGCAAATAATGGGCTTTTGGTTACCGGTCTTTTCCGGTATTCAACTATATGCGCTGCAACTATCCATATCCATGATGACTGTGGTGGAAGAATCCTGTAAATTTATCACCTCAATGAGGAAGACTACCCTTCCCTTATAGGGAAATGTAAGCTAAATTACAATCTACAAAATCGCTCTTAGATGCATGTTTGATTGATGTTTGCCATCAAAAGGTTCCTATTCCTACTCAATTTACAGACGTAGCTAAAATGTTCTGGATGTGCTGGCGCCTGACACCTTGCTCACAAACGCCTTCCATCTACCATGCCCTGTTTTGACTGTCAAACTCTATCGCCCAGAAATTACATATAACTATAGAATTAAGCGCCACAAAGAATCTTAATATACTGAACATCAAGTTTGGTGACTGACTTGCAAAGAGGAACACTGCATGAGTCATTTTCATGACACATTCTTGAGTGCAAAATTCAAGTAGCTACCTCGATTTACCGGCTGGACATCACTCAAACCCTTCGCAGGGGTGCCTTACCGGGACTCAAGGAGAAGCCTTTGCGTAAGCAAAACCAGCACCGACTTTCTGTCCCTCTGTCGCGCACCTCGAGGAATGCCTTCGTGTATCCCTCCCTCACACATATGAACAAATTGCCTCCGCAGCATCAAAACTGCTTATATGCCTTATCCTCCTCAGCTTTTCGAAGGTTCTCTTGTTTCCTCTAGAGCATAAAGAGATGGTGATTTAACTTTACTGGCGCAAAACAAGATACTTGTCAGACACAAGACAAAGGGAGTGAAGTTACACTTAGATGCATTATCAACCGATAACAAGACCTACTAGCTCCTCTTCCAAATTATTTCGATACCCAATCTGCCCTCAACCATCAAGAGCTTTACTCTGGCTTTGAAATTCCTCTTCAAATCAAGTAAACTATATCCATTTCAAAGCGTGCGTTACATCCCACATAGCCTTGCTTGTTTTGCAAAGAACAGCGACGGAAGAATTCATTACGTGAAGTGGAATTTTGTACTCGATTCCATCACTGCCGTATCAACACTAAAATGTCAGGAATGGAGAATTACCCACATATAATAGCGATCAACAAATTGAAATTCATATTTCTTCATCTCATCGACAAACTAAACAGAGAACCAAATGCGCATAAAGCAAAATCGACTAAAGTTTATGCAATAATGGACAGTTAGTTAGGCAGTGACAGACAAAGAGTAGCACGGTTTTGTTTCACCTGATTTATTCCCTTACGTTATTTAAGAAATCACTGCAAAATACATTAGGCAGCCATCTTCCCGCTTTCGCTGCAAAAGCAATGCGTTAGGCTCCTTAATTGCCAAACTTTCTGCGGCGTATAACTGAAGGATTATCTGCTCAGAAGATTTTCTTTATTTGCACAAAGGAAGCCACAAATCAATAATTTGAAAATTAGCAAATCGAAGTCTGCTGTGTTAGCGGTGGCGCATCAACTATATCGCCTTGTATAATACGCTTTAAAAGGCGGTGGCAACATTGTTTTCTTATGAGCAATACATGGAGGCCTCTGCTGCTGGTTGAATAAGAAGCAAACATATCATGTTTGAAAGCTTATTTTTTATAGCAATGCCAAGACTTTATAAACACATTAAGTAGAATTATTAATTGCAGCAAAGATAGAAACCGATGAAGCTTGCGACGGCCCGGTGATGAGAATCGCGTACATCTTTGATGCTTTTAGATTGCCTTTATTTTCCGAAGCCACGAGATTTCCCCAATACGCACGGTGAACTGGCAGACTGCAATACAAAATTAGAAATTTCAAAAGAGTACGAGATTCGGAGACGCATGGATTGTTTTGGAAACTTCGCGATTTACTGACCCGGTAGAAAATAATGTGCTGAAATTATAACTGAATCACCTTCCAGTTCGAACCGGAAAAATAACACCCAATGCTACAAAGTCGCGGTCCCAAAGTCTCAACGTATTTATCTTTAAAGAGACACGAAACCTGCTTCTTAATTTTGCATACGCACATGTGACCAAGGCACCGAATGCAAAATCTTCGCTTTTTGGAATCAATGGGCGGGTTTGGGGAGAGAGCCAAAGCTTTCGACGCTACTTACGGCAATTGCTTTTTCTGCATCTGCCGACAATGTAGCTCCCATATTCCACTTACAATCAACGAATGCAACCTTATAGGAAAAAAATACCATAATTGCAGCTCAAACAAAACCTTCGATGTAGTATGTCTTTTTCCGATAGCGTTCCAACGATTTCTGATATTGCAGGCTAATCAAAACTGTCTACAGCCTTCTTGCTTGCAGGGCCGGGATATTGTTCGGTCTGTTTTGAAGTTACCCGGTTCAAGCATCCCCGACCCACCACAACGCAGCTGACCATAGCAAATTTACCAGGAAAATAGGTTTGTAGCAGTCACTGCATATATCTAGGGATATTTCTGCTTATACCTAAAGGATGCCAAACTTAATAGCGAAGGTTTCCCACCAAGAGGCTGACCAAAATTATCCAGTGCGGCTACTTGCTCATGATAAAATTCAGCTGCGGATGGAAGCCATATAGAAAGAGTAATATGTAATAACTCAGCGGGGCAGAAGGTGTAATTCCAGCGAAGTCGCCAAACAATGGCAAGGATGTCACCCGACCGGCAATCAGATATATCAATTCTTTAAACCCAAAAAATATAGAAACAATCGATTTACCGCTATATTTTCTGTAGATTATTTGCAGCACAAATTACCAAGACGATCGATTTCGTATCGGCCCATTATGATACCTCAAATGCCGAGGGAATATGTAATGTTGAACCACTTTAAGATGATTATGACATCACCTCTATATGTAATATTTCAGTTGGCACATTCGGGATGTTTTATCATCATGCTTGAGCCGGAATATAAAATCCACCTTGTGCTTTCAGGTTTTGTTTCAAGATGTTTTAAATTCCATACTTGAAGCCGGACAATAAGAATCACCTTGTGTTAATGGGCCACCCATAAGATCCAAAATATGGAGCTCTTCTTGGAATCAATTCTTTGCCATCTGACCCTTAAAAAATTAATGGAACAATCCAATTAAATTGGCCTATACCTCATGGAAGGATATGCTGCAAATATGAATTGGATTATTAGCATACCTCGGCCGGAAGAGAGATACTCTGTTGGAATAAATTTGCTTGCAACTTCCAACTTCAGAAGTGTAGGGTGCTTATGTTAACATTCTCCACAGTAAAGCCGAAACTCCAACTAATTGCACAAAGGTTTGTTGTGATTCCAAAATGCAGTAATGTAGTTAAGGCACCCAGCATTTGCTTCAGTACCGATCGGCCTCCTAATGAACCCGCCTAGATATGCTACGTGGCATCTATTGGGCATATCACGGTTCCCTCTCACGCAACTCCATCCTCACCACAGTTCCCACTCAAGCTGGAAAAAGGTAGTGAGGAAAAAAGGATACGCTAAATTACATCAGTGATTTGTTTCCGAAATGAGATGTTCATTGGGCTCCCATTAGCTACAAAAACATTCTCAAAATGTCTATTCGTGGTTAAATCTATAAATAGTTATATCGTTAGATCGAATATTTCATCAATATAAATCTAACCAGAAATGACACATGCAAAGTAAAATAAAGAATAAAATCACAATGAACCGGCATGCACATAAACGTTGCACCCGTTACATATCAAAATGAAGTTACCTTGGCGGAGATGATAACATTTACCTTGATCCAATTGCATAATGCTTTGCTGTCTGCTCCATGGCGGCATGGTATCTCTTGGTCACATGGAAACCTATTAAAATATCGAGGTTCGCTTATTTTAAAATCCTGAGTATTGATCGGCATCATTTAGAACGGCATCTATAGTGTTGAAGCAATCCATATATCGAATTTTACAATACTTGTAGTTTCCATCTGTCTGAGTATTCAACCATATGAGGCTTTTGAAAGAAAAAAGAGGAAAAAGAAACTGCAGAGAAAATATACTAAATATTCATATTGAATCCAGAACCGTGCGGCATCACCTTGACTTGTGATCGTCATCTTCGCGGACTTGGGCCCCTCGATCAAGCAAAGAAACTAAAATCGCCAATTTACACGGCGGGGAGTTATCATATCGAATAAATGGAAGCCCGGTTGTAGTAGAAGATCTTAAAATGCGATGGCGAAGCAAATGGGCGGACCGTGCCATGCTCGATCAAATTAGAATATCTCTAATCTGAATGACCATATTTCCTGAAGATGAAGCCAACCTAACAAAACCATGGGCCGGTGAATTTTTCAATTTTGGGTCGCGGAGTTTTACGTATCTAAAATAACCGAATCTGGTAAAATCAAAAGTTTCACCATACAGAATCCCAATGCCAGATTAATTCCCCAGAATGAGCCCCGTTCTTCATCATTTATTAATTTTTTATTGAAACTATAACATAGATTTGGGTGGACTTGCACCCACGTCTGCAGATGTTACTTGGTAGGTCTTTTAGAACTAGTGGAATCGCTAATCAGGGGCCTTACCACTTTAGACCGAAATTTAACTATTCGCCTTATTTATAAGCAGCTATCTAAGAAAGTCATAGATTTATTGCCTTGGGTGTGTAAGACTATGCATAATTATCTCGGCCTATAGCTGATTGTAATGGCTTACATCGCTTTCTCCACCCCGAATTATCTTAATGTTTTTCCACCTCCACCTCTAAGGTCTGGATTTACACTTAGGCATGGCTGATCCTCAGACTACAATTAATAGAGGAGTAAGAGCCCTTAAAAGTGAGACACATTGTGGATATAGAGTTTTGGTTTTGGTTTATCCAGAAGTTTTCTGGTCAAGACTCCGTGCGATATTGTTGGCATTTTAAATGCCCATGGTTCAAAAAGCCGCTTTGTGGGCCAAATCTAAAGTTATGGATCTAAGGCTTCTATCGATAAATGTAAAGATAGAAGTAATAGATGGTTCTTCATTAGTTATGTCTATACATTTTAGTAGAGATAGGGGAAGCATCAACATACGATTGCTTCTTAGGGCTGTCAGGGTTAGCGAGATCACGGGTTCTTTGCTTGAGTAGAAGTCTTCGCACGTTAAGGAATAAATTGGTAAAATTATCACAGATTTAGGATACGATAGTCAGAATAAATGGTATAGCCGATCATTTGTTATGCCATTAAACCGCTGGACCTATAAAATTACAAGGATTGATTTATTATGGGCATTTATATACCCATTAATGTCAAGAAGGAGGCAGGATACTGCACTTCTCCAGTGGGAAGAAATTGAGTTTGATTATCTACGTGAGACCACGTTAAGGTACTATACTAAGGTGGAAATTGGATTATAAAATTCCGAAGCTCATGAAAGGGGAGATCACTTTTAGAGTGTAGAGTTTAATAGTAATTGGTAGAAGGTATAGATAATGGGAGCCAACATTTTCACAACTCTTACTATGCGATCCGGGGTATGATTCGCGGAAAGGTAGAGAATACTGTTGTAACGAGGACGCGGATCCATAAACTACTGGATATGAATTTACGCATATATTTGCGTTTCTGTATGAGTGATTGATGTTCCTGAGGTGTGCAAGTTAAAAGACGCAAGATTATAGAGGACTAAGAAAATACGAGTACGTCAATACGCTTTTGCCGACGCTATCAAATGCATGACCATTATGCATGGTATAAATTAAGGAAATGGACACATCCAGGCCCTGCCAAGAACAGATGTCAGATAGCGTGATCGACAATATGTGGAATGTAGTTTCCACATAAGGTCAAGAGAAGACGGGCAATTGTAGGGAGCAAAAGACGAAATGCAAGTGTATGCTTGAGCTGCAGTTTAGCCTATGAAGGAAAGTTGGATCTTCAACTACGATACATTAGGGGAGGCAAGTAATGTTACACTTTGAATAGACCCAAGTCTAGAGTTAGAACTTTTAGTTCACATTCCATATGAATACTTTAAATAATGAAGATAAGAGTTTCTATACTAGACATTAAAATGTCCACTTTAACCGAGGGTGGCATCACCCCTATGGAATTTGTGACTAGAGCTTGAGGACCAAGGCAAATGAAGGCTAGAGAGTCTGAAAGTGTGGTGTCAAACCACACGCTTATGGTACCAAATAACGGAGTTGAATTTGGTGGCAAGTATGAACATAACTAGGTGGCTATGTCAACTTAAGTACATATGAGTCTAGACTTAGGGTTGGTGCAATACATGTTACTATATCTCATAATAACAACATAGTGGTTTCAGATGTTTGAGGGACGGTAGTAGTATCAATACTACAAAAGAGGAGGATATCGAGGATGTTTATTGTGATAGTTAGATGTATATCATATTAAAAGATAGTAGAATATTCGCATACAAGCAAGAAAGTGAAATATTACTGACAAGGTTTAAAGAATGAGCGTAATGATATGCTTATATACTAAGATATTGGGTTAGGTATGCTTTTACTGCAGATAAGCATCTGCTATCCCAATGGTTGAGCTGACTATTCACTCTATGTTGTGTTGCATGTTCAAAAGATATGCTAACGCATTGTTTAGAGTTGGTAATAAGACTCCAATTTGTAATAAATTCACCATTACATTCGCCTCTTTGTTGTTGAAGGCCCCAAGGGCCAAAACATTTTAGATATAACACAAAACCATTACATCTCCACACTTAAAAATAAAATTCCTTAAACCCCTTGGTTGGGGTGCATATTCTCACTTCCGTGGGGTGACTTGGGGCATCGAGCCGCTGGATAAGCATATATGCCCTTTATTCCTCGACCTAGACCGCATAGAGATCCTCATTTAGTTATGCGTACAAAAGTTTTGTATACTGGCAACACAATTTACAAAAATACTATAAGATTTAAGGCAATGTACAATATGTTGTTGATTTTATACATGTATAATATGATTTTAGGGGCTCGCTGTTCCCACGCCACCCCTCGCGGTGAATATGCAGTAACCAAACCAAAGGGGGTTTAAGGGGGAATTTTTATTTTTTAAGTGTGTGGAATGTAATGGTTTGTGTTATATCTGTGGTCAGTTTTGGTTCCTTCGCCTTCAACAAAACCAAAGGGTCCTAATGTAATGAATTGTATTTATTTTAAAAAAAATTTCGGTCTTGGTTGCTGCTTATTATTTATTTATTTTTTTATTTTTAATTTTTTTTGGTTGCTTATTATAAACCAAGTCAGCATATCTTTTTTGAACATGCAACACAACATGGTGAATAGTCCATGCACATTCCTTGTAAATATGCTCTGCTAATACTTCTAAAAATGTTTATACCTAAAACTCCAGATTGAAGACATTGTTTAGAAACTTTAGCAATAATGCATAATGCCTTTGCACTACGCATCAAAATCTGGCACAAATTATCTTCTCATATGATGTGCCTATATGGTATGTAAGAACATCCAGCAGCAACAAAAAATTGACCGATTTGAAAGATAACAATGGATACTTATCACAAGGCACTAAAAGTTTATATGAGCAAGCTTATATGTAATCGTAATTACTTGTAGATCTTTTAAGATCAAACTCATAGCCCCTAACAAAAGACAATGAGAAATATAATAAGATGAAATCAAGATTATCCATAATTTTGCCAATTTCCCTCTAAAGATCCGTCGCGATGAACCAAATATAAATATAATCACAAGCTGCATCACAGCTTACGTAAATCTTCTCATTGCACCCCTTTTGTGGCATAAACTATCTAATGTGTTTTATTCGCTAAGCAGCAAAGTAAGAAATAAATCTTATTTTTGTGGAAGACATTTTGGAGCAAAATCACAATAAGGATTCAATACGGCAGCCATTTGTTGGTTTCTTCCTGAACTTTGAGAGGATGCCGACCGATAGCCCCATGCTAAATTCTAATGCTAGATTAAAGAAAAGGATTTGAGTCCAATAGTTACCTCATTGAAACTTCAAATTATGGGTTGTTAGAATCTTTTGTTGGGTCAAAGAATACCCAGGTTTGAGCTGCCATGGTGTCAGCCAAGTTGAATGCGATGACGAGAAAGATAGTAAAGGCTTCTTCGCTTTTGCAAAGAGTCTAACAATCTTAGAATCAAGGAAAATGTAAGCCCATGCAAGCAAATGTTCTACCTGCAAACTTCTTGGATAAGCCAAGCCAAGCCGCTTAAATCCATCCGCTACATTAGGGACAATCATTTGAAAGACATCGCTTCTTCCTTTGGCAATACCTAAACCCTACCAAAGCCGCCTAAACAGTAGACCGTTTTGACATGAAAACGACCAAAGATGTGGCATATACCATCGAAAGATCCCGAGAGAGCTTTCCAACGAATATCCTAAGAGAGTCACCCTACCGCAGGGAACAATTTTAGATACTCATAGTAGAAGGTGGGGAGGCATAGACCCCTTTAAAGATTATGACTTGAAACTCTTAAAAGGATAAGGAATCGGATAACCATATGGCGTTACTAAATCTAAGATTAGAAACATTGGGTTTTCCTACTAAGAGATTTAAGAGGTTTTAGTGCCTCCACTTCATTATGAGGAGCCAAAGACAACAAATATTTGAGCTGATCAAAACCGAAGTTCACATGATAACTTAAGAAAATAGTTAGTTGTGACAAAGCATGGCGAACACACAAGGATATTTAATCAAGGAACCTTTTAGAAAAGGCTCTCGATCGTGGTAGAAACCTTTTGGAATTATGGGTATAATCCCGTGGGGCCATCATAGCTTATGTGTAATGGGTTAAAGTATCATAAGGCACTAAGGAATGGTTGAAATAACTAGGAGACCCTATCAAAATATAGCAAGATATAAATAAGTCCAACATAGAGTTGGCCTCCCTGCTGCTGGGAAGGTGTATGATTCACATCATCATAAAAGGTACATAGGCAATGGGTTTTGTTCGCCGAAGAATCCACGGTTATAAAGCTAAGTTAGAGCGTAGTTCTAGCATTGTGGATGCTGTGGATATATGTGTATTATGTACATATCATGTACGATACGATAAAACATCGTGAGGGGTAGTCTAAGTGCCGATACAAGAAGAGAAAGACGAAAGTGTACTCCAAATTTACTAATGAAGGGTCTCGAGATATGTTCGACATGTGCAAGGGACCGCTATTCGTTGCATGCTAGGGTATGATGTGGTAATTGGCACTTGAAATAAAATGTCAACGCCAATAGAATGAAGCTTAAGATGAGATTGAGTGAACAAAGACAATAGTACAATTCCTAGATAGATAGCTTAATAGCGCTACTTGCTAGAAGTTCAAATGTGTCTTGCATAGACACTTAAGACTAGCTTTTCCCACATGATCCATACCCGGATCAAAGTGTAGGTGAACAACATGGGTTATATGGAGGTGCAAGTTAGAATATGCTGTGACTCCCTAAATGGATACAAGTCCGGTTATATCAAATGTCTGGTGATAGGAAGACTCACAAAATAATGTAGGCACCTTGATGACTCCAGGTAATTTACGACAATTTAAGGGTCACCACTCTTAGGCCATGACTATGGCTTAAAAGTGATGCCACGTCATTTGGAATGCCACAACAGCCATAATGATCATGATAGAGAAATATAATGCCTAACATTTCTAGATGTAGGACAAGGTTGAATCATAACCCCCAATGATAGTGGGTTAACATCATAGGGGCTATATAATACGCTTAGAAGCCACAAGATCTAAGTTAATGAATACGAAGGAGTAAATGGATTGGTGACTCCTCGACCGAATAAAGGTCACAAATAAAGTGGTGACTGCGGTACTGTGGGCAAAAGGTAGTGGCTCAATACTGAAAATCGAGTAGAAGAGGAGGAATAAAGGACCCTTATTAATGATATTTAGCAATCTGATAGGAAGGTTATTACCTAACATGAAAGGGTAGACATTTGCTAACATGCAAAGATATATCCAAGGGCTTGAAAGTGGCAAAGAGCTAAAAAACTTTTAAAGTTTTGGTGTATGGATTAGGAAGAAGACTTCATGTCCTAGGGACAACATGGTGAATTCAATTCACCAAGAACCTTTAATGGATAGATAGGATAGATAGTATTTATACGTCATGCCACATTGGTACGGCCCATGAGACATGTGACGGACCCCGCAGACTTGAACACAAGAGCTCTTAATAGGGGAGGCACTATCTTGAGAGGTCTTTGGGTGGTATTGTCCTTTGGGATATTCACATAATCCCCAAAAATATGTAAGTTCATTTGCGGAACTTAAAGACTTTTAGGCCTTTTAAAATAATGGTTGGAAATATTTTTGCCTGCATCATATCTAGATACCCAGAAGGAGGTGACTAGTCAACAATGGGTGGATGCCATTGACCGCTAATATGGAAGAACCCCAAAGAGGGTAGGCCGCTGTCAATTTGACAAGGCACGTATAATTAATCACGCCCATATAGGCGGTGAAGTTTGGGTACAAATAATACCAAAGTTTGTACCCAGATTAATTAGAGTAAGGTGCTGCCATTATTGTGGGTTCTAACACAAGCACCTCATTACGTAAGCACAGAGGTACATGTATCATGATTCGAGGGGAGTGATCCATAAAGGAACACGATGAATGAGAAGAAATATTGAAGGGTGTAAGGATCAAAGAAATCCCAAACTCCATGGTCTTTAGAGGGTGGTGTGCATGGCAGTCCCTAATCGTTGAATCCAAAAGATATCCTTTCTCTCGAAATAGACGAAGTCAAGGCTTGACACTAGAGAGAAACAACGCTTCAAATATATCACTATGTCTATAAAAGACTACTTAACCCTTAATATATAACGCCGAATAAGGCTCCAATATAAAGCATATGAATGTAGTATGATTGAATCATGGCAAGGCCAAGAAATTTTGTTATCAAGGCATCTACCAAAGGAAAAAATACTATTTGTTATAGGCTGAGGAATGTCGAGAATCGACATTATTATCGCCGCCTAAAAATATCCAAGGTGAATAGTGGATTAGAACTAACTTGGAAGTTTTCTATCTTACTTCCCAGGAATTCCCTTCATCGCCAACGTGAACGATGTCGATATGGTTATGGAGACATTCCAGACACGGTGGTAAGAACTCACAGAGGTATTCCTACCCCACCATGGCCAGACAAGTCCCATGGGTTGTTACCACCGCAATGCTTGGTTTAGGAAGAGTGATGGCGTACGTAGAAACAAAGGATACTATTGGTTAAGTATATGAGAGTATTATATCCATTGGAAAGGAGGCTTACCCTATTGGTAGAGCATTTGGCTAGGTGCTCGAGGCCTATGGGTTCAAGGCCCCATAATACACTTTATATAAAAGTTGCTATACGTGAGAAGAAGCTATATGTGTATAAGAAATAAGGAGAAACACAAATGTTATATTTAAGAGAGCTTGGTGTGGTGGTAAGCAATCTAGGCTTGGGGTTGAGAGGTCATGTGTTCAAATTTGGGTCACAGGCCTTGAAAAGATAGGTATATAAAAAAAAAATACAAACATTTTTATATAGCGTAATTACGATTTTATAATGAGCAGCTCCCATTATAATGCCGCTTATCTCCCCGATTCGAGCGACCATCAAATGACCGGCGCTCTATTGGGTTTTGGGCCCCTTTGCTCTAATTTTGTTGCCGGGTGACTTTAATTTCTCTAGGGTATTTTTCTCTTGGACCATGCCTCTGATGCTACTGAACAAAAAATCTTCAATCCGGAAGCTAATGCGGAGAAAAGTTATGCCTCCTGAAGAAAAGTGCACTACATTCCTCATTTAAAACTAAACAATAACTTCATTTTAATATTTGGAATTTTTTCCTTCTTCACTAGCTCAATCCTCAAGGTATTTTAGGCCAAAACTCATCCTACTTATGGATTTGGTGTAACTTTCCCATGTTGGAGGTCCCCACTGCCTAACGAAGTTAGACATGGCCGCTATGATCCGTCTACCAAGATCATGCTCGATACCACCGACGCCCCTAATCCATACGATGCTCCCATCCTATAAATACGCAGAAATTCCTCCCATGGCTTAATCCATCACCACCTTAAAGGCCCTTCGCCTCGACCGACCACTTGTGATGGCCAAGTGTCCGTGTGATGATGGAGGTGTCATTCCTCGTCCCATGCCTCTATGGGAATCCTATATAGCGAAGCGCATACATAAAAGCAAGCACCTAGCAACAATACTAATAGTAATATACCACCAATGCAAGGGTGGCCCATCATCATCAATATACCAACAACGTATCACCAACATAACAAAGGAAATACACCATAACCAAGGGCTTTCCACCCCTCGCCTGACTCATGGGTGATCACTACAAGGCCTCAAAATAACAAATGCATGTGAGATATAACATGGCGCTATCGGGTATAAGCACAAATGGCTAGGGTAGTCCACTCCATTGATTTTCAGCTAGCAACCTCTACTTCGAGTTGCCGAAAGGCCACAAACTTTGCCTAATAAGAATTTGAGGAAGCATTAATCTGTATGTAATCGAGCAACTGCTGCCCTGTGTAGGTCTTAACATTCCTAATGGAGGACCCAATGAAAAGACAAATGCCGGAGGTAATCTACCACGCCCTTCATGATAATTGGGTTGTCCGTTAAGCCGCCAATTTACGCTGGTAGGGTTAGTCTAAATCGCTAAAGCAATGGTAATCCTTTCCAGAAAATCATCGTTTTAGGGATGATATTATTGAATTGTTGTTATGATATTGTAGCTCTTAAAAAGTTAACCCACTCAGCATTCAAAAGGAAGATCTACAAGAATTAATGCTAATGAATGGCAAGATTCAATATTAGCACGAAAAGAAGAAACATTTCTGCAGACGCTTCACGAGACTAATAACGCTCGCTACCTAATTCAATTATTTCTGAAAAGCAAATCACTCTGCCAAGGCATGATATTTTAGAGTTATAATCCCACCGATATAAAAAATGTAACGGCAGAAACATAATGGCGGTGGAGGCCGGGTCCGCTGCTTCTCTCGTTTTCGCTTCTACCACGCTTACAAGAAACTTGCTCTAGATGTGTCACGCATGTCATCATCGATAATTATTACTCTCAAAATGCGGTTCTAAACGGTGATTACATTGGCTTGGCTTCCTTTTTTTGGGCTGCCCCAAGGGCTAACCTTAGGTGTGTAGCAAGATAAAGAGGCATATTCTAGACATGTACTAAAAGGATGTCAAGATCTTGTTGAAGTTGAAGAGGATCTGCCGAATTGGATTGTCGGGTAATTCACCTCATGAGGAAAGCCATGAAACAACGGATGGGAGAAGAGAGGCAGGCTATTTGATTAGTGCATGCATGAAGGTATGTAACCGAAAAGGTGATCAGAGAAAAACAAAGAGAGTAAGCATGAAGGAATAGATATAGGTGTTTGACAGCGGTGAAGAGAAGGGCGAGGACTCAGGCCGACCGCTAGACGACAAAAGTTTTGCTCACCCAAGGAAGATAAACAAGATTTGAGGCACTGATGGCTTCCCTCGTAACCATCAACACATTTAGCATTGCTTGCGGAGCCCAAGTTCAGCCTCGTGGAGGCTTCCAAGGGGGATGGAGTTAGTTTAATGGTTCAATCCCTTAATATGTTTGATGCCCCCTTTCAATGGTTCGATGTGCTATAAATTAATGTGCTATTGTTAGTACTACATAATTTGTATGGAATAAATATAAATATTGTACAAAATATGTGTGAATGTTGTTTGAAATGTGTACTAAAATTAAAAAAAATAAATAAATGATGATGGGTGTGCATATGTTTCCTATGTCCACCAATTGTAGAGTATTTATTGTAAAAAGTATTCATTTGGGGCTTCAGATTCATAACTCATGTATTCAAATAGCACAACCAGTTAGTATTAGATTTTTTTCTTTTTGTACTTTGGCTTCCTCGTCCTTTTTGTCGCTTTGTTGTTTGGGTCCATGGCCATTTTGGTCTTCGTGGACGCTTAAAAACCTCGCCTATTTATCTATCTTCCAAATTTCTAAGTTTGCGCGATGCTTCCCAAATCTATACACGTTCCCATCAGAGCAACACACGGGTAATTCCTCCCATGGCTTAATCCATCACCACCTTTAAAGGCTCCTCCGGCCTCACTCGACCATTCTGTGATGGTCAAGGTTCCGCGAAGGGACACTCTGGAGGTGTCATTCGGCCCCACGCTTTCTATGGGAATCCATATAGCGCAGTGTACATACATGTTGGGGCACCTAGCAACAATACTGTTAATAGTAATATACCACCAATGGCGCGGTGGCCCATCATCATCATCAATATACTAACAACAAATGTAATATCAACATAACAAAGGAAATACACCATAACTAAGGGCTCTACCCTCGGGCTAGACTCATGGGGTGGACCGGTCAAGGCCTCAAAATAACAAATGCACGAGATATAAATACGGTGTTGTATCGGCATAGTCCACTCCATCCGGGCCTATAGGTCAATCATGCTATGACGCGTTTGTGCCCTCCCGAGACGAATCCCAAGGAATCACCTTCGACTACTCCGGGTTACATCTCCCCTGGGTCCGAAGGAGGCGTCGAGGCATCTCTCCCCGAAAGTATGACGGACATCCTGGTGTTGAGAACACGTGCCGCATCGGGCCACCGCATCCGCACCACTTACTTCCCTAAACGGCAAAGGCCGGGCTCCTTTCACCAACCCGCTCGGCCTGTGGCGTCCATATAGGCACATCCCTCCGGCCCGTAGAGTGTCGACCCATACCCGCCCACACACCTGCGATCGGGCTATAAGTCACACCGTAGGAGTCCTCAAGAGACCGCTTAGGCAAGACCCCACCCCGACCACATCATACTCAAGTATCCGGAAGTTGAACCACATCATAGCATCCACACCAAAGTTGGTTTCAGGTGTTAACTCCAGGCCTCCCGGTATTGTGACTATTCATGCATATGACGGACTGTGTCAAGGCTAAGGATCTATTAATCAGGCGCTGGTCGGGCTGCCAAAGGCTCAGCAAAAGACCAAGCTGACCACGCCAGACAAAGACCACCGGGCGCCAACAAGAGGCGGCGCCGCATTAAAAGTGATCTGCCCATCACCACCAAAGGCCACAAGTGATTTCGTGCTTTTCAAGAGGCAATCTAGCATTCCTGAATCAGGCCTCCTTCCAGAGTCGGCAGTAATCGTGGTAAATGAGTGTTCATATTGGCCAAAGGCCATTGTACTATATATATGAGTAGAGCTAGTACATGAGTTTTAGATGAGTTTTGAGTCTTGTCTCATTTCAGTTTTCTCGACAAGTAGAGTCGCTATCTTCACATTGACATCAAGGAAGCTTATTATTGTGATCTCATTGTTCTCTTTTTGTTTTCCTTTTCCATTTCTTGTTTTTCTTGCAAATCCCACGCGATATAGCCCTGATTCTCCCGTTAGGATCCAGCGTCCTCACAGGGTCAGTTTTGCAGAGTCTCCCAACCTGCACTTTAAACACCGCCGCTGCCGGTCTGATCTTTCTTTTCTTCCATCATGTCTGCTCGAGGTTTCACTCAAGAACTTTGCCAAACGGCGTTCGACCGAGCGCCATCAACGACGCGAGGTTGTCGATATGTATGACACCGCTATGACATTGAGGTGTGGAGGTCAGATTCGCCCCCGGCCAGCCGCACCTCCTACCCTCGTAAGCTCATTCTACCTCAGGGTCTCGTAGGTCACCATTGCTCACAACCGCAGTCAAGAATATACCCCCGTTTCACCACTTCCTCATTATTTTCGCATCTCCGCATAACACCTACATCAATATCCCTTCGTGTCACACCCCTCACCGCCCCCACCATCTTCTCCTCCCGCTGAATGGGCTACCATCATGTCACCTTTGGCCCCTTCCTATGTTCATGGTATTCCAACTTCCATCTTTTCAAAGACGCTTCTTCCCGCTTATCAAACCACGTGATCTCAAGCCTAATGAGGACGCTTCAAGGCCCCTTCCCACCGTGATATGCTCCTTTTATGGACCACCGGCTTTTTCTACCCCCACCCCCTTGCACTCAGCCCCGCAAGCATCACCTCTGGCGCTTTCCCGCATATCCTCAATCAATTCCACCCGCCTATGCTCAAGTTCCGCCTTCATCTCCTACCTATAATTTGGTTTACTTATCCCACTTTTGGCAACACCAAAGGCAAACCTTCCGGATCGAAAGTAAGCTTCGGGTAATATGGAGGAATTTGAAGCCTGGTCAAGTATGAATGGTCATGCTCAAATTCCAACTTTAAATTCTCATATCTTTTTCGACCACGCCAGAGGTTTCATCGCTGGCTAATGGCCAATGTCACCGAAACGAGTTGGCAAGAAATGCAAAAACCCGGGCTTCGTCTCATTATGGCACTACCTGACGCATGATCACATTCTTAAGCAACTCAATGACCTTCAACAAGAGCCCACGGAGTCCGCCAGGATTTTATGACCGCTCATTCTCGCCAAAGAAACTCCGTGAGTACCCCACGCAAAGCCGCATCCTCGCCCTGCTTCGCAGTGGCCTTCCTCCCGCCATTCACCTTCATGACGTAATACTCGCCCCGTCTCTATACAGCCATTGAACTCGTCAATCACTGTCAATGTTTCTTCTAGGGTGTTGTCACAGAACTCCTCGCTCATGCCCCCGCCATGGTTTCTCGTGAACTCGCTCAACCTCAACAAAGAAATCCACAATGCGCCACATCCGGGTGTACTATTTGTAAATATCAAGGTCATCCGCAAATGAATGCACCTTCCAATGGACCTCCTCTCATTGTAAAGATGTAATATGTGCAATCATGCCACTAAGAATGCACGCGATCTTCACCCTATACTCCTTTTCGTAATAAAATGGTTCAAGTCCACCACCTCTCACCAACAAACCGCCATATCACCTCAACAATATCCAACCTAACAACACCGCAGTGATCAACAACCTAAAGAACATCGCCAGCCCACGGATCCCTTTGATCCTTCAAAAGCTCAATGTTATCATTATCATGAATGGGTCACACCACCACGGCGTCCTCAACCGCCTCAAGTTCAAGTTCAACTTCCAGCCCCAATCAACCGCTTATGTCCGCCTCTACCTGCTTATCAACTCTGGTACACCCGGAAACAGGCTCCTCGCCCTCGCTTTGAGAAAGCTCGCCGCCAACAATACCGCAAGAAGTCAAGGCTGCTTCCAATCCTATGGATCAACAAGCCTCAGAGGAGATGACAAAGCTCTCAACCCCTCCTCACCCAACAAATTCAATTGGGTTGGTCTTGTTCACACACACGGCCAAGGCCTTTGACCATCATTCCTCATGACACGCGAACCTCGCTTTTGCTGTGGAAACTCGTCCTCATGACGATGATAAAAGTCTACTGCGACCTCATCTTGACAAACTATGCCTCACGCCATGCCTAAAGTGAGACAAAGTATTCTCGAACTCATGCAAGCCGCTAGTTATCTAACACCGCAAATGTTCATGCCACCACGAGCTCAAAGAAGGCCGCAAAGACCGGGCTATCCTCCACCAAGACACGCTCACTATATCCAAATATTAAGCCAAGTCGAAGCTTCAAAGAAGTTTCTCGCTTTTTTACCACAGCCCCAGCCCACTGACCTCACAAGGACTCCCTTTTCACATGTTCCTTGGAACTTCAGAAGAACTTGCAAAAGATCAAGATTCCTTGAGCCCGGTCACTATTTTGAAAACTCACCGCTCAAAGATCGTGGGCTACCTCGGCCCCACGGTTCTCGTTGAGCTGCTATAATTTCAACACCCACTGCATGCCACGGCAATCAACATATCAATCATGTCCAAATTGATGTAGGTAGTGCCGCTAATCTCATTAATGATAAACTCAGAAGCAATTAAGTATTAAACAATTATACCGCGTCTCCTTATGACATCAAATTGGCAAATGGCCATATCATGCCCCTCATGCCACTCTTCTCCACATCAAGATTGGTGATCTCAAATTTCCCTTGAATTTGGTGTTTGGAAAAGCGTGAGAAGATCCCGTGATTATGAAATGCCGTTGATCTAATCTTTTCTCCGGCCAGCTGTGCTAAGAGAGCTCCATTATCGCCACGGACGAGTATCACCGGCGGCCAGCCTCCAATGCCACAATGGATCTGAACCGCCAATTGATCTGCCGAGCATGTCAACCTTCCATCTCGCATAATCACTCGGAGAAGCCCAAAATATTTACCGCGTTCGCCTCCGCCGGCTCCCTCCTCTACCCCGAAGTATGCCGATCCTCGGGTGACATGACGCCGACGCATCAAAGGCATGCTCTCTTTGACCTTTACCGCTTCCTCGCAATCAAAGATTCAACGCTCTTGATCGGCTTTTCTCGATCCACTTCCTTCCCTCGTAGACAATTGATGTTCGCGCCGCCACATGAAGCAACCCTGCTTGATGACGCCGCCAGCCTCTTTTCTTCACGACGCAAAACGCTGCTCCTCTCCAAGTCATGCTTCACTCTCCGCCATCACGCTCGTGACACCTGAGGTTGTTCCTCATATTCAAACTCGTAAGTGGAAATCGTGCTTAGCCGCTAAACTTCCACCGCATCTATAAAGCACGCTACTGCAAAATTGTTCAAGAAATTCAAACATGTTTTTGCTTGAGCTACAAAGACCTTCTCGAGGTATCAAAAAGAATTAGGAACTCACCATTCCTACCAAATCTGATGTAAGACCCATCTGCAACCATAGCATCGCTCAACCCAAATTACCGTGACCGAGTCAAGGCCGAAATTGACAAACTCTTGGTCATTGCCCGATTTATGAGGTCAAACATTCTCAATGGGTGAGCCCAATCGCCATAGCTCTCAAACACAATTGGTGTAAGATCCGCTTGGCGTGGATTACAGAACTCAATCAAGCTACCTGAGCGATCACTTTCCTCGCCTTTACCACTGTAAAGTTCTTGAATAGTTGCCGGCCATGAGATGTACCTTTCATGGATGGTTTTTCCGTACAATCAAATTTCTATCAAGCAAGAAGATCAACTCAAAACTACCTTCACCACCAGGCACTTTTGCCTACAAGGTGGTCCCTTTGGTTTGTCAAACTCTCCTTCAACCTTTCAAATGCGATCATCATGCTCTCCGCTCTTCAATTTAATTTTATTAAGGATAAACCTTTCTCTCGCATCTTTCAAGATGATTTTTTCAGCCACAGCTCCTTCCATGGATGATCACTTGGACAAATTGGAGCTTGTTTTCAAAAAATGTGATGAATCAAGTATTAGTCTCAACTCAGAAGTGCATCTTCAAGGTCAAGTTGGGTCATGTGGTCGCGAAGAAGGCAGCATCATCACCGATCCCGCTTAAAATCAGTTGCGCATCAAAGCTCGCGACCGCCAAATATCAAAGAGACACGCTTCTTTCCCGGTAAGGTAAATTACTATTCCACCTTCATTCCCTCGACTTGCAGCCTATAGCTGACCCACCGGCAAACTCATAGGTGATGAATCCACTTGGGCTTGGAATTCTGCCGACGCCGCTTTTCTCGTAGTTGAAGTTGTTACTTACCAGCCCCGTCCTTGTTCCTCCTCCTCCTCAATGCGGGACGTGCTCTTCCATGTTCAGTTGCCACGCCCTCGGCTACATTGGTGCCGCTTCTCTCTCGACCTATAATAAAACCACCTGGGATAAACCAATCCGCTTATGCCAAATTCTTAAACTCAACTCAAGTGAGCGAACTACTCGCCAATCAATCCAAGAAGCTTGGGCTTAGTTTTCCGCGGTCCAACGGTTCGCATATTATTTGTTGCAGCCGATCGTTCTTTGTTGACCATCAAGCTCTTCTTATTTGATCAACAAAGCCAATGGCTCTAATTGCTCGCTGGGTCCTCCTTCAGTTATTCTCTCCCTTTGAAATTGTTCATAAGGCATAAATTCATGTGGGAAAGCCTGATTATCTTTTCCGCATCCACACGGATGATCCGGCCCACGCGTGTTTCGATGCGCTTCCAGATGCTCAATTGTTCCTCGGTCACGTACACGCCCCATTGCCTACAACTTTCAGCAATATCTTCTCACCGGTGCTCTTCCTCCCGGCCGATCCGACGCCTTCTCCGTAAAAGCTTCGCCCCGCCAATCGCCGCCGTGAGAGGTTCGTGATCATACCATGGTTGCAGGCCACGGTACAAACGCAGGCAAAGACATGGTCCTTCGTCGTGTCCTCCTCACGCAGGTGCCCGATATCGCTCGACAAGCCCACGATGGGCTTGGTGGTGGTCATTTTAGTGGTGACGCCACCAGCATCTAAAATTTTTGGCAGATACTCGCCCACGCCTTTCAAAGATGCCCATGCTTATGCTCGCGACGCAGGACGCCCGTCAGGAAAACTCACTGCGACGCCTTCCCGACACCTGGCCGCCACCACATCCCTTCAAAGAAATGGGGTATGGATTTGTGGGCCCATGGACTCCACCGCGCCAAGACACCCGCGTCTTCGCTTATATTCTCGTCATCACGGATTATGCTACAAATGGGCGGAAGCTTGTGCACTTCCGCATAACACCGCCACAAAGATGCCTAAGGTCCTCTACACCATATCATCACGCTGCTTTGGTTTTTCGTCCCACTAACTTGTTAGTGATCGTGGGCGTATTTTGTCAACCATACTCATTAAGGAGTCGACGGGATTATCTTCTTCACATCCAACAATCGAAGAGTACACCCTATTATCCTCAAGGGAAATGGCTTGGCTGAAAGTACCAACAAAAACACTCATCATGCTTCCGAAAATTTGTGACGCTTCACGCATTTATTGGCGTGAAAGTTGCTCAATGCTTCTTGGGCTTACAACACTAGTTTTAAAATAGCTACCGTCACACTCCTTTCAAACCGGGTTTATGGTCAAGAAGCTCTCATGCCTTTATACATTCTTCCAACTCTCACCCTTGCTACAAAAATTTCATAATCCATCTCGCTGCACCTCCAAGGAAAGTGTTTATCACTTGGAACAGTTGGATGAACTTCAGCGGATGCTTACATTCGTACTCCTTCATGGCCAACAGCTGCGTAAATCATTGCATGACAACCCACTCTAGACAAAAAACATTCAGTGGAGATTTGGTTCTTTCTTTATG